>CABFOW010003412.1:0-44364 GCA_902141385.1 Timema californicum
CATGGCCGTAGTATAGAAAAGATGAGTTTACTTTATATTAACTGAAAAGAAGAAATATTAATATATTTACTTTAAAATATGAGCTCGAATGTTAAAAAGACAGGAAAAATCTATATCATTACATGTTTCAGGAAAAGGTTCTAATGAGGATGCCATAATGAGTACAGAGACACCTCCCAGCCAATCTGGAGGCACTTCGCTATTTGAACAACAAGGTGCTGGTCCTGCTAAAATAGACCACAAGACTTCTGGAGACACGGAAGAGGTATATAGGTTATTTTTTTAGTAAAAAAATTATTGTGACTTTTATTAAAAATATTTTAAATAAAACATAACCATAAGCTTACTGAGAACATTGTCATAATAATTGAATAGGTTTGCTCGGGAATTGTTTATATATATGTATATATATGTGTGTGTGTGTATGTATATATATATATATATATAAACAGCTGTGATTGGAATATGCACAAAGGCCTCAGTGGCATGTTGTCTGGTTAACCAGTGACGATAGTATCAGTGTTCAAATATTAACTGGATTTAGTGAGATCTTTCCAATAATATTTTTTAACTTTCGCTTTGTACAAATGCATAAACAATCATTCTTTTGAATTATCTCTTCTTCATTACTACTCTTTTAATATATAAATATTGATAGTCCGGACGGGTAGTAGGGACTTGAGAAGGGTAAATAAAAATATTGTTTATTTATATAATTATGTTAAAATTTTATTAGAATATATTATAATCATATTAAATATGATTCCAATTATCACTTCATATCATTGTAGCACATACTAATTATATATATGTATCACTGCAACTGGTACTCTTCGCAGTCCTTGGTTACTTTCGACGGGGAATGGGGTCCAAAATATTTCTCAGTTTCCTAGAGACCTCAAGTTTGTTATTCGTGTTGCACGGATATCTTAAATATTTGAGCGGTGAAAGACTAATCGTATACTTTATAATTAAAAGAACGATCAAAAATTATTTAAATAATATGAAATTAGATATATAATCGGTTATAGATAAAGTTTTATTAAAAAATAATCAGCTACGAAATAAATTGAAAGAAAAAAAATGAATTAATAAAAAGTTATTAATTTGGGACACTACACCACTTTGATAATTTCCCGAGACGTTGTAAGCTGCGGTAAAAAATGTGATTACTAGCTAACTTGTGCTGGGGCTGGTGGTGGCCAGTTTGACAACCCCAAACATAAATTGAACACAGGGCCATAGTTTTTTTAAGAGCCTCTCTATTCGAAGTTGCTAATTTCAATCCATTATTAAAACTTTATCAATGCAACATGCCTGGCTTCGTAAACATATCTGTACCAATCTAGACTGTGTTTATCAAAACAGCTCAATTTATCATAGCAGTTCAGTATGTTCAAATAAAGGACGATTAAAATGCTGGATCTCACTATCGATATATTATTATTTAAATTTCTGTTCCGAGTCTTAGCACCCGTCCTGACTATGCACATTTAATTAGCCTACACTCGAATGATAGTCATAAGAAAGGTATAAGTTAAATATATATATTTAGCACCGCGTCTTACTACCCGTTCTGGTTATACGCTTTAAGTACTAATTACGCTAATGGAATATGAATTGGGAAGGGGGAATTAGAGGAAGTGAACCCGCATTGGCGTGGAGGGAGAGTGGAAAACCATTTAGGAACCCCACGAACCTCGATCTCCCCGTCCTCAGCAGTTGAGCTCAACACGACCAGCGCGTTAGCCAACTACGCCACTGAGGCGGGTTATAAGTTAAAAAAATATGTTCTAGTTAGTGTAGAGGGAGAGTAAAAAACTATTTAAGAAATGGCCTTCTCGGAATGCACTGTTAGAGATGAAATAGTCAATCAATTAGTTTATTCTCTTGTCGTCTACCATGAATAGTTTTTTTTAATAAGCAGTATGAAAATTGAGAGAAATTAATATCCTACTATTTTAATTTTCTTTACATTTAAAAAATTCCCATCCTTTCAATATTATTATTTATACAACTATAATTATATTTTAGCAGTGTGTCTTACTACCTATTCAGGTTATACGCACTTATAGTAATTAGATGCAATTAGGTAACAATTGAAAACTTTTAATGAGATAACCATTTGTTTGACTACTATTTATATTTTAGAGTAATTGGGTGTCGTCGCCCAAGGACACGATATTTCCGGAAACAATTCCTGAGGAAAGTTCCAGTACGGAAGAAGAACATGTGGTAAACAATTTTAAATAAATATTTGTTTATCAACTACAATTTGTAAAGTTATTGAAACTTATTACTCTAACATTATGATAGTACCCTAATATACAGGTGAACTATGATAAATTCATTTTGCTATTGCATTGATAGTGCAGTTTTTGCTTTTAGATAAATTACCAAACAATTCACAATTTTAGATAAAATAGATTCCTAAACTGGTTTATCTACACATGTGTAAAGATTGAAGTAAATTACTCTAGCAATTTTTTGAAATAGTTTACTTTTCTATGCAGAAATTAAAATGATCTCAGATATCAGGTAGGCTCTTGAAGTTTATTAATAATTTAAGGAAGAAACTCTTTCATATTATTTTCCTCTAACTTCAGCTATATGTTGAAATATGTTTCCAGTATTTGTTAAAAATATGAATTCGTCTATTATGTCAGGTAGGCTCCTCGAAATTTTGTTTGATGTATGGTAGATAATTTTATTTTTTTAAATGATAATATCATGTATTTTTAGGAATGATTTCTTGATATGTTGGTTACAAGAGTAAATTAATTTCCACTTTCAATCAGATACACAAGTGATTTTCTCTAATCAGATTAATTTCTGAAAATTATCCACTGCTAATTTAAAGCATTTAAATTTTAATTCTGTGGGAAGGATTATTACTGTCCAAAATATTATTATTTTAATATATCCATAGGGATGTTCTTAGTAGTCTTATATTAAGCTGCTAGATCAACAAATTTATGCTCGTGGGTTCAAACCCAGATGAAATCAATGGATTTTAATCGAGTGATGAAAACCCTTAGCTCAACTTCCTTCAAAGGGAAAGTAAAACCTCCAGTCCCATGTTGATTGTGGCATATAAAAGATTCCTAGAAAGTATGTCAGATACCTTTCCGGTTATAATATGTACGCTCTCTCTCGCTCGAATAAATTAATTTTGGAAAGCAACGGAAAGCTACCGCACTTTTACGGCTTCCCTAGTATATATTATTTCTTCAAGGTGGTGTGGGTGGGCAACATTAATCAAACTAAGTACGAGTGCGTGCGCTGCTCAGAATAAATGGAAAACACATCAGGACTCAACTTTGAGTTGTAACCTAATCATTTTTAAATACATACGAATACTTACTTACTCACTCTGTATCATCAAAAACTCAAAAGCTCATTCATTGCCACACTTATAAAAGTATGCCACCTATCTTTATTTTGAGCTAGTTCTATCCAATCCACCTCTTCACACCCTATCTTTATCTTGAACTAGTTATATCCAGTCCACATCATTGCACCCAATACTTTTTCAGATTCATTCAAAAGTTATCCTCACATCTGCAACTAGGTCTTCTCAATGGTCTTTTTCCATTGGGTTAGATTCTCCCATTCACACTACATATCCTACGCACTGAGAGAACTGAGAGACTTGATTAACTTAAAAATGTCATGTAATGAGTACAATACATGTTACTCAACATTATGTAACCTTATAAACTTCTGAGTATCTTCATCACATTTGGAAAAATAGCCAAAGGAACTTTATTTTCGAACATCCTACATTTTTATCCTCGTGTAAGGCAAGATACAAATATATTTCACAATCATAGAGAACAAGGAGTAAAAGCATTGTTTTGTGTATTCTGAGTTTTACTTCCTTTGAAAGCAGGTTAAAAGTTATCAATGGTACTTATAATATGATAAATTAATTCTTGCCTTGAATCTACTCAATGGAGTCTAGTGGCTGTATTTATAGTCTAGGCTCGTAAGTCAAAAAATATTCCAGTATCCTAATAACAAGCAAATAATATAAAATGGGGAACTAGTGGGCGTGCGAATTTCTGCTATCTTATATGTACAGACCTAAGTGTTGAGGATAGTACAGTAGATAGGATAAAGAAGTGCCGAGAAGTCATGAACTTAGTGAACTACAAGTGTCTAGAGCCTATGTACAGTACACTTCGTCTACCCTGTAAGGTAGAAAGCTCACCTTACGTTATTCCACTATGGCACAGCTTGTAATATAGTGCCATTGTACAATCTATCAAGATACCTTTCAGGGTAGATGGAGTATACAAAGCATAATGTAGTTAATGATTTGTTATCTCGAATCGGTTGACAGATTTTGTATTTAGCAATAGTACCAACAAAGCTATTATAATTTAGCTTACATACCGCCAGAGGCAGCATTGGGGTAGGCCCTTTATCAAACTCGTATCCAATTACTCAAAAATATAAACTATAATATTGAAGAATAATTAAACATAACATTTTCAAACCAATGTACTATGTGTACATTGAATGACCACTAAGAACATTTAGACTAGAATTCTAAAATATCCGAAAAGTTAACTTCCAACAAATCGAGGTTATAATGCTATCTCATTTTCAGCTAATTTGGAAGAAAAATGATTGCTGGATTACGTGCCTTGATATAGATGAATGTTATGTATTAGTTTGATTTAATTGAAAATTGTATACAGTAAAAAATCGTATCACTTTCCACTAAATATTGCTTACATCACAACGTACTCCCATATATTCACTTGCAGTAAAGTTTAAAATCTTAAAACATATAAAAAAATTGATCAAAGGTATTTATTTAAAGAAAATATACTAACAATAACTTTACTGTTCTCTCAATCTAATGTTTTGATTTACAAAATGGCTTTATATTTTGATAGGTGATATTTCGTCTACCCTCCTTCCCAGAAACGGACTCAATCAAAGAAGCGTCTATTTATACAGTAAGTTAATTCATATGTTTAATTATTAGTATATATTGTCAATTTGCTTGTTAAACGAAATTAACAACATCGGTAATCTTGTTACATAACAAAATAATTAATCTTATGTTTGATTATTATTATCATTTAATAATTTAATATACATCTTAGAACATCAAAAAAAGGCATTTATTATAACAATTATAATATGTAATCAAACTTATAAAAACAACAATTTCATATGATCATGCTAAGTTTTACTAAGCGTCTTTTATTTAAAATACGTGACTAAAAGTGTGTATTTAAGGCAGAGACGAGCGTGTTCCACGTGGCCATGGGTCGTAACGCCACAGCCACCAAGTCCACCCTGACCATTGAGCAAGTAACGGCCATCTCTGGCTCTGACACCAAACAAATGAGAGCCAAACCTCCTATACAGAAGATGGGGTGAGTAAAAACACAATAAATAAAGTTTTATTGCTAGAATGGGAATTAACGCTTAAGCAAATACCCTCAAAGTCATTTTCATGGGAATATGTGATAATCCATTTTGTGTGTAGTGTTAAATAGCGCTTAGATATGAATTTTAATTTTTTTAAATTGTTATTTCCATATATATATATAAAAAAAATTTAATACTTTTTTGGCATTAGTTAAACTACCCCTAATTTTAGAGCTGGAGAGATTATTCCAAACATACCTCTGGATAACCATTTGAAAACCCTAAATACCAAGCATTATTATTCTCATGGTTGAAAATTAATGGTTTCAGCTCTGGTCCTGTCACAGACAAACGACATTTAACAAAACAATATTTCATATTCAGTGGTTATAAAAACTTCAACATTCATTATCAACACCTAAAACTATATTTTGACGATATAAATATTTGATCTCTCAAGCGGTTCAATAAAGTAAAAAGGAACACGTTGACTCAGCAAAGAGCATAACACTTAATCAAACATTATCAGCAATGGTTGTTTATTTAAATTGTTTTGTCGCAACTATTTAGGATATAGTTCTTTTCTGTAGCAGCGTGTTGGCCACTCTCAATTTTTAACTATGTAATCAACATATTAATTTGCCTCTTTTTCAATAAGTTTTAATTTTGATGTTCGTTCATCTTTGGATTAGTTCAACTCCTTTATAAAATTAAAATTGTCTACCTTACCAAGAAGTAATTTAGGAAATGCTTATTACAGATTTGTCAATAGTTTTGTAAATTTAGTGAGCCCACACTCTTTTCTAGGCACTGCGTTTAAAATTTTCTAATTTAAGGACTTTTCTGATTAATATTTGTATTTATATGATTGTGTATCAAGATAAAAATTATCTAAAAAAAGTTGTTTGTCTATAAAATTATATATAATATGTTATTTCCCTGTGTGTACTTTTATGCGATTCTTATATTTATCTAAAAGCGACAAAAAAAAGTAACTACATACGTGTGAGCTTTAATTTTACCAATATTGTTTCTTTATTATGGCTGAAAAATTAAAATAATCTGTGCTTTGTTAATAAGTGTGGGTTGTTGCCAGTTTATGCAGAACCTGTACAAACGGAACCTATGCTTTGTTCTCATCATTCAGTAGAACAATCATTGGTCGAGTATAATTATAGCCCATTTTCATTTATGTTACAGTCCAATTTACATAAAAACTCATTTTAGAAAATAACTGATTGAGTCAGCAGGGAAATTATCTTACACGTTTAGTAATTTTATTCTTTAGTTATTGATCATATCTACCCAATTTACATCATTGCTCAAATAGAGAACGTGTAAGTTGGAAAACATCACAATTTCGGCTTCAACAAGCTATGTTTACTCTGGAAACATTTTAAGACACGCAACAGTTCTGAAAGAACCAAAACCTCAAAGAACTATCAGAACGATCTCCCGAGATACGAACAGATTTCCCTTTTACTACCGGAACTTTCGAAGAAGTTGCTGTCGCCCCCCTTCATTCATATTGGCTGGATGTATTGTCAGATAAATTTAGGATAAAGTGGTGGGAGTAAACATAAAGGACCAAAAGCTCGAATAAAAGTCAGAACGATATCCCTGAACTAAGAACAGATTCTCCTTCGAAGAAATAATAGTACAAATAAGTTGCGATCCCTCACTAAGAGCCAATCACAGGATATCAGAGCGAACAGCTTTGTTTGTCTGGTTTCAAAGTATCTATTCTGTGCGACAAAATCAACTTGGGACTCCCTATAAAAATTCAAAGCCAAATGAATCAATCAGTAAGAATGCACATACAAAGTTATATATATAAGTAGGAAACTACTGTTTTAAAATTATTTAAAATCACCAGTTAAATGAAACTGGTCTTTATGTCGTTGTATTGAATTGTTTCACCACCCAACAAAAACAGTTTGAAAACAACCATCGTGACATTAATATTTTAGCCTCTAAAAGAAAAAATAGATGACTAAATTGAACAAGGCTTTCGTAAAGATATATGAAAAAAACATTATTTTTTTCATGTGTCAGTTCAAGCATACCTCAGCTTCCAAATGGAAAACGATTCATCAAGTATTTTTTTTAGAAACTAACAGCTTACACAAACAAAAATGAATACATAGTTATCTTTCCTCACAATGCATTGTATCTTTTACTTATTATTGGTGAAAGCTCATTTTAAATCTGTAGCTCATTTCCAGACGTGAGATACCACAAAATGCACATTTACACGGTGAATGTATGTTTTAAAGATGTTCAATACGTTTTATATTACCTGGTTTCTCATTATTCTGTCTTACGGAGACTCACCATGTAGCTGCTGTCTTGGCAGACGGATGTGGGGATGTATGAGTGTAGAAGACATAGTGATTGCTAGGTCACTTTCTATCTATTTAGGGAAGGTCTTTGATTTGTTTTTGTGAAATTGTTATTATGTAATGTTGATATCGCAATGGCAAAAAATCTCTGGGTATTTATAATCCCCCTCCCCCCAAAAAGCACTTTTTTTGCATCCCTCAGTGAATTATCAGCTTTGATCAGCAACAACCACAGAAAATAAAGGTTATTATTCCTATTTTGGTTTTTATGACAAAGAGCAGTATAAAGGCTAGGCGCCACATTTATACTTTATTACAATATACGGGAATCTCAGATAGTGGATGAAAGGAATCTAGATTAATATGTCATTGGCCATTCCAGTGGTCTGGAGTGATCCAACGAGCCACCCTCAGTGCTTTTATTCCATCTTTCAAAAATTGACTTAGATAGAAAATGTTTTCAGAATATACAGGAACTTTGTAATTTGATATGATGGACAATTACTGCCGGCTTATTCCTAATGAAGAAAGAACTCCTCATAAGACAATAAATTAACTGTAAGTTAAAGATCGTAGCATTCTTATGGATATAATTTGAAGGGGGTAGCACCAGGTTGTGATTGGAAGCTCGTGGGTTTGAGTTGGGCTTGCCCTCATGGTGAACTACCTTACGCGGACGGGACAAGAGACTTCCCTTCTCTGCATGGAGGATGTTCCTCGTCCTCGTCCAGTAATCCTGGCAGAGTTCCTCCTCATGGTGGCCCCCAGGTAACGTCAGGAATGTCTTACCCGAAGGGTGATTAAATCTCTGTCAAGGTATACGTGTGAGAATAAATGAGGGGGTAGGGGGCCCACCCCTACTCACTACACACTAAGCTGTTGGTAGCTAGTACCTTCTGGGAAAGCTGGACAGGCCACCTCCACAAGGTCTCCACTGGGTAACTCGGGTTGAAAGCCCTCATGAGGGCGATTCCTAGGTCTATGAGCCTGACCTCCTCCAAGGTCCCAAACTAGTTGACATAGGTCAAACCTCTATTCAGGGAGATTCCTATGATCTATATTTGACTCCCAAATGGGGGAAACTAGGCCATACACCTTTCTCAAGGTTATTCTTAGATTGTGATATCAAAACTTCACTACGTTTGAGTCCAGCGCACGCGAGAGGAGGAGCCAACTCCTCCCGCCAATTGAAGTTTTGACCGGACGGATTTTTTACCCAGGTCTATAAAAATCATGGACACAGGGTCATTGGTTCCTAAACTGTTCACTTCACATGTCATGTGCGTGGCTACGCTCTGAGGACACATCCACAAGGGGCTATAAGAGCCTCTCAAGAAGTGTTTCTAGGCTCTTAAACCATATTATTATAAGAAGTTGATAGTGTTATTAATATGAGGCATAATGTAACAAAAAAAAATGTTCGTGTTATTATCTTTTCTTGATATTCTCGTAAACATCACAAATAGTTTATTAAAATTAATCAACCATTTTATAAACTTTACATTTGATAAATATTATAAGTATATGTATATACCGTTGATGGTGTTGCGTAGTATCATGGTTCAACATATATAAAAGCAAAAGTGTAAATTGATGCACAACTCAATTGTATTTATCTCACATTTTTCTGTAAACATTTGAATCAAGCTTTATCCACTTTGGGGTGGTCGTCTCTCAACGTGACTTCTGCGTTTGTTCAGTTCCTCGACGGACAGAGAGTCTATAACCAGCAGCAAACAGCAGAATGAAGGTGTGCTCAAGTCCCACCTCTCAGGCCAGATCATGCCAGGTTTCATAGACTTGTGTGCGGCTACCTTCCTCGACGTGGCCGTGCTGCGCTGTCTGTTCGTCTCCCAGTGGCAGGAGGAAGGCGTCTACTGGGCACTGCAGTTCCTCTACCACAGGTAAGGACTCGTCTTTTATTTTCGCTTCCTCAACATCTTACTATCGTTCACGGCTATAATAATTTAGCAACACTAATGTAGTAGGGATAAACAAAGTATAATTGGAAAAAATATATAACATCGTTTGCATAGGAGAGAAGGGAAATCCTTAGGAATATACACCTTGCCCTCATCCAAACTCCTACATCCTCACTACCCCCAAAAAGTCAGACTAGACAAAATTAACGCTTATTACACGTGTCCTCTGACACGTCTCTTAATACAGCACCATGTACTAAAGCACAAATAGACTATACGTAAATACACACTTGAACTGGGTATGAGGAAAGTATAATTTGGATGTAATATCCCTGTGTGTGTGTGTGTGTGTGTGTGTGTGTGTGTGTGTGTGTGTGTGACAGGTGGAATATAAGAATCAATTTAGGAAGGGTAGCTACACTAAATATAACCTGACCGAAAATGACGTCATATAATAAGGGTGCGCAAATTTACCTACAGAGGGCCAAAATTATATTTAGGTGGGCCAAAGACTTTTGTTTGGTAATTTATATTCAAAGATCCTTAAATAAAATTACAAACCCGCACAATAAACTGACATGAAGGATATACATTGGAAATTGAAAACAATAATAATTTCTTTAGATACTTAATATATTTTTAAGTTCGTTGAGAACTATTATATGATATGATTTGAGATGAGTGAAACTGTGAATGAGCTTCCAGCATGGAACAATACGCCACACATTTAGATTATTTATCCCGTGGTCTGGATTGAACACACTGTTGGGCCCGCGGGCTGTAGTTTTCTCATCGTTGCCTTAGAGACCGTGTGACCAACGAAATTGGAACAACTACTTCTTCATCTCTACATACTAGTTTATTTGCATGTTGGTATATTATCTTAAAATACCAACCACCAAACATAAGAAATTTAATAAATTATTTGTATTAACATTATGGAAGGCTGTAATGATATTCTATTTTCAAAACTTTTTTTTGATTGAGATGAGTTCAAATTCAATTCAGTCTGTAATTAGTACTTAAAAATAATAGAATACCATCAAATCTATATAATATCATGACATAGAATAATACGGTACAATCATCATAATCTATTTAACGAATATGTGTATCTATATTTAACCACAGACTACGAGAGATCAGTGAAGACACATCAAGCCAACAGCAACCCCGGCGTCGTAGTAATTCACTACCTATTCCCAAAATAGAAGTGTCCATATACCAAAGTCCAGAACTGAAAAAGAGGGAGCCCAAGGACTTCATGGAAGTCCCCGAAGTTAAAGACGTGTCCTATTTAACTGGTGAGTACCTAATTATATATTCATTTAAACAAGGAGCTCTCCTGTTTGTAGGGCCTGAAAACTATTTTAAATCGTAGTGTGTAGGACAACCAATGGAATTGAAGTAAAGAAAGTAAACTATTTTCATTTCAACTTAACCTTTCCTAATATTCAGGTTTATATCATTATATTATAAGGAGGAATAATCAGTATAGCATATTATTTTATTTAATACTCAATATAATTATAAATAAGCAATATATAGTTCACATTTGGATGATTTTAATTTGAAAGAATAGATACAGTCGATTTTGAGACAACAACTACTCCTTGCAGTAGTTAACAAATGTCTAATTCTTTATCCTCAAATAAAACCCTCATACTAGCAATTGTTTATAATCTACTATATCTAGCTAACATATATGACACATACTCTAGAAACTTTATCTAATTGTTAAAAAATATTAATATACAAAATTAAAGTCAAATAAAAATCTAACATCATAATTCATGATATTATAAAGAGATTTGAATATATTATAGTGTATTTATTATTAAAAGAGTTGAATACTAGAATTTATATACAAGGCCGTAGCCTGCCAATAATATCAGGGGAGTTTGTGGGGGGGTGAGGGGTTGGGGTTGGTGGGCACATATCCCAATTACCGGAAGGTAGAAACTCATTATGAATTATATACAGTTCTAGAAGCTATCTTAAGTGTGTTTATAGCAACATTACCCCCTATCTGCCAAAAGCTAGGAAAGTTCTAAATTTTAAACACCTCTAGAGTCCATCTGGGTGTTTTATTTTTGCAACATAAAACCATAACTGCAGAAGGCTAGGGAAATTCTAAATACTAAACACCTCTAGAGATTATCTAAAGTTTTTTTTATGGTAACATAACCCCCTAACTGCCAAAGGCTAGAAAAATTTATAAATATTAAACACCTATAGAAGTTATCGGAAGTTTCTTTATAGCAACATAGCCCCCTAATTTCAGTAGGCTAAGAAAAATTCTATATAATAAACATCTCTAGAAGTTATCTGAAATGTTTTTATGGCAATATAGCCCCTTAATTTCCGAAGGCTAGGAAAAATTATAAATATCAAACACCTTAAGAAGCTATCTGAAGTATTTTTATGGCAACATAGCCCCCTAATTTCAGTAGGCTAAGAACATTTTTATATATTAAACATCTTTAGAAGTTATCTGAAATGTTTTCATGGCAACATAACCCCCAATTACTGAAGTGTAGGAATATGTTTAGATATTAAACACCTCTAGAAGCTATGTTTTTTTATGACAACATAGCCCCCTATTCACTGAAGTCTAGGAAAACTTCTAAATATTAAATAACTATAAAAGCAATCTGAAGTGTTTTTTATGGCAGCATAACTACATAACTGCCAAAGACTAGGACAATTTATAAATATTAAACACCTCTAGAAGCTCTCTGAGGTGCTTTTTATTGTAACAAAGCCCCCTAATTTGTACTTGTATCTTAATTTTGATATTTTTTGAACCATAAATAAAGCCATATATATTTGGTTCATACAACTTCGGGAGATTTGAACCCCCAAAACTCCCTCGGCTACAGCCTTGCTTATATGTTTTCAATAACACATTTACCCAGTTGCATTGAATTCATTGTACTTTAAATAATCAGTTGTCTGAGCTGAAGACGTTATGCAATAATAAGTGTCGTGTGAGTACTTATTTAGTGTAAGAGTCAACATTTGATTACTAAGAGAAAGTCCACGTTTATTTGGACGTCAGAGCTTAAGGAAAGCTTTTGTGGCAAGCTAAGACCATACATTATGACTACATTAACAACACAAGACATGGTCTAAGGGGTCACTCTCACTATAGACCGGACTACCTATGACTGGAATATTGTATTTCGATCCTAGTCGGATGTACTGAGGGAGACTTTTCCTAAACGATTTTCCACTCTTCTTACATGAATATGCTGGTACACTTACTATAAATTAAACCTTCCTAATCCCTAACTAAATAGAAAAAGTATAGTCCAAACGGTAAAACTCTTTAAAGAAAATAGTTAATCAACAATCAGACATTTATTGCAAAGAACACTTCCCTACATGTTAACACAAATATAAGATTATTAAAATGCATTCTAGTTTAATTGTGTTTTTAGCACCACGTCGTACTACCAGTTTGGGTTTGGGTTGAACGCATTTAGAATATTAATTGTGCTTTTAAACAAGACCAACACTCAGGAATATAAAAAAAAGTCTTTATTTAATTGAGAGTCAAGTATAACGTATTACTTATCAAATAGTGCAGGTACCTTAATCTTATACTTTAAATAATTATATTAAACAAATAATGGTTTTAGAACTAAGTTAAGAATATATCAAAAATAAATAAAATAACTTATTACTTTGATTTGATAATGTATTGTCATTTGTGCTAAGTATATTAATATTTTTACCTGGAGTTGATTGTTTGAGGCGAAAATGTAATGTATACTATCTCAATATTATTTAGCTCTTAGTTATTTAGAAAAGCATATAGAAATATGTTTAATACAATTATAAATTAACTATTAAAAAGGCTAAAGTCAAGGTTGATTGAATATAATTAAAATAAACCAATATTTCATCACATTTATAGTCGTTTCCCAATTGCATGCTTACTTCTATAGTTTAACCTTGATTTGTGTGACACTTCTTATTGAAAGCCTTTCTTGAATCTTTCAAAAGCTATGACTTTGTATGCATTACTCAGTGTTTACTTCTTCAACTATTCTTAAACTATTTGAATGTACTTCTATAACTGTTTAATTATACTCTCTCTGGGCACCAGCTGTGTTTGGATGGCAATAGCAACTTTAAACACAGTTTTTTTTTAAACAAATTATCTTTATTGTGAACAAAGGATATCATTGAGCTTTTAAAATAATTATATAGTTTAATAATCACTAATTAAAGCATCTGAAAATTATTAAATTAATGTATTATACCCTAATTTTACATATATAATTGTTGATAATTTCACTAACACATTTATATCTCTCAATGATGATCACTTGGACAAAGAAGCCAGTTACAGTTAATGACGATGGAAATAATTTATAAAGAACATTTGCATGTAAAATTAATTTAAATTTACATAAACTTTATCTCATATGGAAATCATTTGTATCTTCAAATCATACTTTTGTTGGAAATTTTTATAAACCAGAATCGTTCGAGATTGAACACAAATATAAGTAGATTTAATTTATTTTCTATTTTATTAATGCTACATTTTCAAGAGAGCAATAAAGAGAAATTTAGGGTACTAGAGCTAGAATTTAGTGAAAATTCCTAGATTTAAACAGAGAGAAATACTTGTTTAGTCTAAGCCCATTTATAGTACTTCTCACACATATTATTATTTTAATCATTTAAATACTAATTTATAAATTTAATGCATTTTTCTTTTATTTAGTTTTAGTATCTGAATTACACGAATTTTAGTTTAATTGTTTCTTCTATTTCTTTCTTTCTAAATCAAAGGAAGTAAAATAACATAATTTTGAATTCTAAGTATTGAGGTCAATATCACTCTAACTTTAGTTAAGCCCTTTTCAAATAAAATTTGATTCATAAATCGCAAAATTAAAGTTCACATACCCATTTCTGCGAACTGTAAAAATACTGTGCTGTATAAATTATTATCGATCTATTTTAATTTTTGTAAATCAGGTCATTGAAAATCTCTTTAGAAGGAACTTTTATATTTATTTTAGAGTTAGCTTTCTATTATGTTGTGCAACACGCCATCTTGTTAGATTCGACCAGCTTTTCAAGTTTATCAACGTGCAAATTTATTTATTCTAGTTTTTCCAAAATTAGTTGAGGGGCAAGTGTAACATATCAATCCATAGTAACCCACTTGTATTATTATTTTTGAATTAGTGAAAAGTACATTTAATCAAAACTTTCAATTTTTTTATTTATGTGTATTTGATAGTTTTTACTCTTTGTTCCTATCTTTACACACAACCACCGGGGATCTAATAGTAAACACTGATCTAATTTAAATAAATACATAGTTTAACCCTCTTTTCTATGAATAAAATTAATATTTTTAAGATCAAAACAAAGTGAAGGCGCATTTAGAGATAATCAAAATATAAATATAACGCTTTTAATTAAGAGACATGTTATTTTGTAAAGTAAAATAAAATTCAATGTATTTAAGGTTACTTTCAAAACAATAATTTCTCTTATCCAAATTAATGATTAATGCCACATCCAGTCCATTTTGGGGCTTATATAAAAAATTATGAATATAGCTAGTAGCATTTTTTTCCCTAGCTCTGTCACACGTATTGGTTTACAAGGTTTTTTGTAATTTGATAGTTAGCTTTAATTAATCTAACAAGTATATAGTGAATCTTCATATTTTTATTAAATTTCAAAAATATTAACATATCAAATCATATTCCTAGAATATTTACAGTATATTTATTTTTACTATACCAATAGTCTCAAAAGATTAAGTGATTAAAAAGCTTTGTCATCCCTCAATCTGTGGCCTTTCGTACACTTATTTCTAATTAAGTCTTGAACTTCAAAAAGTTAATATATTTGTTAGACAAAATAAGAGCAGATAGCTTTATCATAACACTAATAGAAGCAGGGGTAGTCTTGGTGTTCTGACCAAGCTATTCATATTGTTATTAAATATTTGTCTTATATCAGATATCATAGGGACTATATTTAATTAGAACTAAGTGTATTTTCTACTATCCCACTATATGTTTATTTAATTAAAGTGGAACAAATATGACTGTTTGAACAATAATTTAAGCTTGGATTTATTTTTAAATCAATTTTTTTTACTAATGAATCTTTTTTTTAATCTGAAAAATGTTTAATAACTATTGGTTTTATATTAAAAATGTTTTAAACTATAGATCTATTTTAAAACTTAAAAAAATTAAGTGCAAAATTTCTGTTAAGCTTTGTTAAATTATTAATATACCCCACATCAGTGTTTTGGTACAGTCCTAGTTGTATCACCCGCCATTAATTTTTATATGTTGATTCAAATATTATGTCCCGCATGTTAAGAGTAATATAAAATAGTTTGGATCTTTTTACTGGATTTCCCATAATTTTTTAATAAACGATTAAATTCTTGTTTTCTAAACTATAAAACATGAAGTATTTTGAAACAAAAGAATTGGTTTTATTGATACTGGAATACACAATACATAGATTGAGAGAAAACTACTGATTATCTTGTTTTAATCAATAACTTTCTAAATATCAAGTCAATAGATAATAATGTCCTAGGACTTTTAAATTTACTGTTCACTATTTTGTGTTAGTGAATTTTATGTAGCTTTTTAATTGTCTAGAAGGAAAATAATTTAAAATAATAATCATTTTAAGATTGTGTTTATTTGAAAAATTAACACTTGAAAATGAAATAAAATTGGTTTTATATTACTCTTAAGGTGGTGATGGTGGTGGTGGTGGTGGTGGTGGTGGTGGTGGTGGTGGTTATGAGATGCTTCATTTTCAAACTTGCTTAATTAAACATGAACAGTATAGAAGAGCAAATAATATTATTGTTCATAAGAATCATGGAATATATTATGAGCATGTATATTTAAATAATAAATAATTAACTGATTAAAATGAAACAAAATTTAAAATGATATTTCATAAATATAATCCTTACAATGGTTGAATTCTAATGATTTTAATTTTTTTAATAGTATTGGATTACTAAAAATTTGGGATATTTTATCATTGCCTTTAATTCTTAACTAACTTAAAATAAGCTTCATGTAAGCGTATAAATAGTCTAAGAGGGTACTAAAACGTGGTAAAAAAAATAAAAAAACTCTATATAAAACCAGTTATTGCATTAAACATAATCAAGCGTTTCATTATACGAGATTCATTTACACATTAAATTTAATAGACAGATAAATTGAAGCGGATTTTAAAAATTTGAAAAAAATATTAATACCAAAGACAAATTTGTATTAAATTAACGTATTTAAAAAAATATTAAAACAATATTGATATTTTCTCAGAACTCGATACGTCATCTTTTATCTAAAAATAGCTGCAAGGTTTTCTTTACTTTTTTAATATCATATTTATAGGCAGCACATTCACTAAGGCTATTACGTAATCAATTTTTAATTATTGATTTTTAATAGTTAAAAATATCAATAATTATTAAAAACAGTTAATATAGGACAAGTTGGTGAATGAAGCGCGAGTTCACCCCTCACCGAGTGTTGTGTTGTGTAGACTATCCCCCCTCGAACCCAACCCAGAGATCTCACTCCTCAGACCTTGACGTTGTAATCCAGGAGCCCGCCACTGTTTCTGCCGCTACTGCTGAACCCAACAGTGAGTTACTTACATTCCTTCCTTCTTACTGTACTGTACATTTACACGTTCGTCGAAAGCTAAGAGCAGAATCGTGGGAACATGGTGATCTTTGAGTCTTTCGTAAGAGTTTATTGAGATCCACTCAGCTCAAGCCGAAACCATTTCTGCTTTGTCTGCTTCACTTGACAACAACTGGTTGGAAGACCTAATCAAATTTAAAGTATGATTCAATCAGTGTGTAAGCGTTATGTAAGGGAATGCTTTTTGTGTAGCTGGGCGAAGGCCTACCACGCACGAAGGGATTTGAAAAACATAAATGAATGAAAAGCTCGTTAGTCGAACTAGTGATTTGTTTCAAAATTATTATTTGAGAACTATGACAATTATCTATAGCAAGCTTAGTAACTCAAAAATTAAATAGTTACTCAGTCAGTGGTTTCTACCAAGCGCTGCAAAGCATTATGTTTCCGATTATATATCTATATGTTAGCTTAAAAATTGCTGAACAACTAAAGTAATTTCTGCTCTTTTTTTTCGGCAAACATGTGAATCTAGCTTAAATGTCTCAATTAGGTTGACACTCACTCCACCATTGGAGGAGCGTGAAATGTTGGCATTTTGTGAGACCTTTGGTAAAACTGTTCTGAGAAGCACTTGCATAATTGAACCAATTATATCTTATTAGTATCATTAGTGATTTATCTTTACATAATGTTACATACAAAAATAAACTAAGCTTACAATTTTTAACTTTAGACTTGTTTAAAGGGTTCCTAGCCAATTTAAAAGTGAGATAATTTGAATTCTGGTGAAAAGTCCAAGAACTACATATAAGGGATCTAGACTGTGGTCCGCTGATAAGGACTTAAGACTTTGACTCTCAGATCAGGAATCAAGACTGTCCCTTTCAGATCCAGCTTTAGTCAAAGTATATTGAATCAGATGAAACATAAGCTGAACTAAGATTTCAAAATAAATAAGACTTTCATATTATATGAGGCTATCACTAATGCCTATGGGATAGTATGGGGATAGTATTGATAAGCTAAATAGTCCAATACTTTTAAATATCATATATGGCGTCTCTATACTGGTTTTAGTGTCCCAGGTTCAGCTTTCGACATTACATTAATATTTGTTATTGGTAAAATTGTGGTTTTATCCTTGTGTTCGGAAAAGGAGATAGGAGTAGAAAGCAGTAGGGCCTACCGCTGAATATTGGAGAGGTTTAGCGTTTGTTTTAACTCGTGTAGTGAAACAATACATTGTTTAATATATATTATATTTAATACAACTCACATTCACCTAAGGTCATATGTAGTGTTCACAATGCACTATATATTATTGTATGGGCTAGAGAAAGTTGTTACTTTCATTGATCTGTTTCAAGTCTCAATAATACATACAGTGAATACATAATATAATAGTTTTGATTATAAAAACAAAAAGGTTTCACATAACTTGGGAACATTTCACGCACCACCAATTTATTTCTCAAATCAAAGGGGCGAGACCTAGATTATATTTATAGTTTAGCATCATTGAGCTCAAATATTCAACTCTAAACAGCCATGAGATTTCGATAATTAAATATAATTGGGCTGTATTTAATTCGTAGTCACTATCAAAATTAAATCGGTATAATAGGAAGAGAGAAGAATTATTTTCCTGTACACTAAATTTTATTTAAATTGGGATAATTTCCTGAAAATTTTCAAATGCTAGGGATTAATGCTAAGGAAAAATATGATCCCCTCCTGAATATATATTAGAAGTAATATGTTTGACATAAAAAACTTTACTTTTTATTTTCAAAAAATATGTACACATACAGCACGTCCCTTGAGATGTATTGCATGGGTATTTATTCAACTATAATCTTTCAGAGAATGTTAACCATCCTTGTAAGTACTTTCTACTGGTGTCCTTATTATTTATCTTTTATCAATTATGTTTTCCAACCAAACTTGTCATAAAAATTAATTATATTAAATATAGCTCAAGCTTGTGAGATAGCATTACAAGTTTAAAGTATCTTTCAGGCTAAATAATTTTAAAATTATTATATCAATACTATCTTAAACAAAAAATAAGGTTTTGTTTTTATCAAATATAAAGAGAAGAATATATAAATCCCCCAAAAACTTTCTCTTAGCTTATTATAAAATAAAATATTATGTATAAATAAATGCCAACACCATTAGCATAATCATAAACAATTTAATGAGAAAAATTTAACTACCAAATTATTCTTGATTTCTTATAAAATCGTTTTAAAAAACAAGATAAATATTTATTTATTACAAAAATATTTGTAATGTCAAGATGTTGATTAATATATTTTAAATAAATGTTTGAATGTTTTTAATGGGAATTAACTGTATTATCATCAGGATTTAAATATTATTAAGCTATGTCCATGCCATCTTAGAGCCGTTTCACGCCAAACATAAACAATAGCAGGCCGACTATCGCTCTATTGATTTTCTTGGAGGTAGATTGGTGGTTTCACACACGGCCCGATAACAGTTGCCCATAAGTCATCCACTATTGGTAATTTGTGGCATATTTTGGCTCATCAGAAATAATTACGAATTACGTATTACGTTGTTAATTAAGTATTTATATCCTTTCATTCACACAGGGCAACAATCCCCGGCCAGTCTACCAAGTGGTGCCAACCCCCAAGATACTTGTTGAATTTTGTTTGTGATACGAGAGACTATCGTTTTATATTTGGTCATCTGGTTATCTATTACTTGTTTATTTTCTTCTATGGCTTGACCCTCGGCGTGTTCAGATTTTCTGTGAAGTAATGGGTCTGGAAATGGGCCAGTAAACTCAGCCTCGTGAGGCCAAATGAAGAGCTACTAAAAATAAAAGTAAAAAATCCGGTCTATAAAACTGAGATAATGGATGCACATTTTGTTGTGCTGAAAACATACATCCTATATCTGCAAATTTTACTTCCAAGCAAATTCGGGTAGATTACCATTATAGTAATTATCACATATACGTAGCCAGAACAGGTAGCAAATTGCAGTGGTAGTTTTCCTTCGCTTTCTAATCTCATAAGAAGCCATAGAAAAACAACCACGTCCTCCGAATTTGTGGTTACAACTGACCAATTTTTCGTGTACTCTGGTTGTGTTATATCTGATTTTTCTGGATGATTGAAATCTCTGATAGTTGCCAACTAATTCAATAAAGCGAAAGTCACCCAGTGATTGTTTCTAGGCATAGTTGCCTCATTTAAAACGGCTCTTAATAAGTCTTATAACAAATTATATATGTTTGGTAAAAAAGAATTGTGAATAAATTATCATCTTTATGCATTATTTAGAATCTCCATACTTTGGCCGCAAAAGACTTGACGAAGAAACTGGTCATAGCAGAAGGGCAAGTGAGAAAGTGAAGAAACGTATGAAAATGGCGGACCTTAGGGCGTTTGTTGAAACAAAACTCATGTCAAAGTCAGAAAAAACTTTGGAGAAAATTGGGACCGATGAACCAAAAGTTTTGTATGGACAAGTAAGTAGAAATTAAAATTAAGATTATTTTTTTAATTTTAAAATAATTATCTGCTTTGGTGGCCGTCTGGTCTAGGGAGTCACTTTCGTAGTTGAATAAACCGCTGATATCAGGGATACCAGAGTTCTAACCTCAGTAGGGTTTACGGAAAGTGGTTTTTCCTAAATGGTTTTACATTCTTCATTGTGAGGCTTTTCAATAATACCCTAATTTTTTATTATTATCTATAACATCTCGAAATGTAATTATATTCGTTGTGATTTTGTGATTTTTATTTATTTTTTTAATATAAATTTGTGGGGGTTTAGTAATGGCCGCCTTGGTAGCACGTTCGTTTTAGTTGCTGTTACCCGGGGATATTAACTATTTAAGGTGGTGATTCCCTGGTAGCTTACATCTTTGGAAAAACAAAAAATATCTGAAATTTAATATTAGGAATAAATAAAGCTTTGCATTTTTTTATATCGTAGCTTATTTTGGGGTCCCTCTTGATTAGTTAAGTAGTTTACGAACCCGCCACACGAACGTGCTGCTATGAAAGCATTTCTGCTGCGCAAGGCTATATTGAGAAAGAAAATGAATATTTGTTTTTTTTTCCTGGTGGGTAGTTTTTTACGAGGAGGAAGGCCAGAAAGGTTTTTTGTCATTGTTTTAGGGATCAACATTTTGGTTTTGTTAATTTTAAGAATTTTCACAGTTTTGTATTAGTTTATAAAAGGGCTATATTGGAGGTTAAGATATTTTTGAAGGAATATTGCCGCCAATTTTGGGCAACTTTGGGGTAATTCTCGGAAGATGCGTGGCATTGTGGCCCAGGCGGGAGGATTCCTGCAAAAATAGCGGTAGTGAGGTGAAAGCTTAGGAAGTGAAGAAAGGTTCCGTGGTGGATTCCCGTAAATTTTTCACTATTTAAAGAAGACCTTTCTAGTACTAGTGAATATTTACCTAAATAAATAAAACGAACACGGATGAGTGTGCATCAATTTTGCCAGAGGTAAAATTTTATCCCGCATAGTCCTGTGTGTATATATGGTGAGCTTGTTCCACATCTGGGGAGAACAAAGCAAGCAAGATTTTTTTTAAATTACATCTGAGTTTCCAAATTTTCCCTTTTTTTTCTTTTATTGGGCGATTTCAAGAACCCCATATATATATAACATATATATATATATATATATATACATCATTTAATTTCCACGATGACTCGACGATTTCACCAGATCGACGAGATGAAAAGTATCAGGTTCTGGTACTCCACGTATCCTTAGAGGGCCGAAAATAGGCCGAAAATATATAAATAAATAACTAAACTATCCAAACTATTTTCGGCCCTCTAAGGATACGTGGAGTACCAGAACCTGATACTTTTCATCTCGTCGTTCTGGTGAAATCGTTGAGTCATCGTGGGAATTAAATTATTGCTATTTTTATTTGTAATACCTTTTTATCACTTTATTTATCCAATAACCATATTTCTAGCAAACTGTGTTTTAAAGGAAAGTAGTACTGTACATAATGTTGTAGGTTGGCTGGTCGACCCGATAGGTAGAGAACGTGGTTTTTTTTCATACTGGAAAAGTAAACACAATATAAAAATAAGTTTTTTTTTTATTTCAAGTAAACTTTTGGTCTTTATTTACATATTTACAAATCGTTATCATGTCTCTTGTTTTTTTAAGTGCCTCTACAATACTAATTCCGTCTAAGTAGGCCTACTTTTTTTCTATAATAGTTTATAGCTATGTTCAATTTTGGGAGGGTGTTGTATGTTTTTCTCGTGCTCTACTCAGCTCTAGGTGAGGTATGTATAGGTGTGTGAACTGGAACAGCTTTCTTTTCACAGGCAAGGTTGTCCATGTACTAACAAAATGAACAACCCCATCTGTTTAACAACACCATTCAATATTGGTTGCCCTATATTTATACTCTTATAATTATGTGAAAAGGGATTTTACACAATGGTAAACATTAAAATGAAGCAATGAAATTGACTCCGAATCGACTCATTAATGCAAATAGCATTGAGTAATACGATTGAAATCAAAATAGACCAATTAGTGTAAAATGTTCAACAGTAGAGAGAGGTCCCATGAAACACAGTTATGTAAGTTAATTTCTGGTTTTTTATTTGTTTGTTACTATAATCAGTAAATAAAGCCACTAGTTTAGAATAGATCTTAATGATTAATACGTTAGTAAAAGCTAGAGGGTCGCCAACATATTTTAGGATATCTAGGGGGTCACGAGTAATAAAAGGTTAAGAACCACTGGCTTAAACTATTCAAGCTGGCGAAGGTTAGTTCGATGTGCTTCCTCATCCATCCGGAGTAGCGTGTGAACTCATTCATTCGACTTGCGTGTGCCGCCCGCTCCATCTAGGAGCAAGCACGTGTATTAGGGAGGTCGTGAATAAGTGTGGTCATTTCCCACTGCCCTCTTCATTGAGGTTATATGAGTGGGCGGTAAGGTGTCTGAACGTTATTTCGTAAAAATAATTCATATCACCATTGACTAACATGGTACAAACAGATTTAGGCCTAGTTCCCCACTAAATGAAGTTTTTTTTCTGTGTTTTATACATGTTTAGGTTACAAGCATACATGATAATAATTATAATGGGGTAGATATGAGGAAGGAAGTATTTTAGAGGAAATCTACCCACATTTGCATGGAAAAAGAGTGGGAAACTATTTAGGAAAAACCACTCTCAATAAACGAGACCAGGATTCGAACCTTGATCTCTCCGTTTTTATACTGGCCAATCGAACACAAGAATGATAGCCTATATCATTCTACCACTGAAGCAAGTCTGAGGAAAGTTGTGTTACAGATTTTGACAATTGGTAAGAATCCTTCAGCTTCTGTTGGGCTTGGGGCCATAAACTTGGAGACTTTCAGGCTATAACTTTACCCCAAGACCTTAGAGGTCGACTACTGTTAGGATAGTCATAAAAGACGAAGATAGGATAAACAATGATAATATACCCACATATCTATAGGAAGTACAGTGAAATACAATTTATTAAGCATCACAAATGCTACACCCGATTATAATTCAAAACAAAATAGTTCTACCACCATCCTTAAAAGTCAACCCTGCCCCTATCAACAAAGTTGCCGCACTATCCAACAGGCTATCCCTGCCTCTTTCACCAGCGTCAGGACACAATCCATGCAGCCAGACCTTTCGTTCATAGAAAAGTAAGACTATAATATTTTCAGGAGTATCACCGTAGTCTTGATACCGGAGAAGAGCACCTTTCGCGGCCAAGCTCAGCCTTCGCCAAAATCTTCGAGACTAAATCAGAGCAGGACAAGATTAAACACCCAAGTAACCTCGTAAAGGGGAAAAGTATGCCTAGTCTCAGGTAAGACCAAATTATAACTCACTCGTTCTTTAGAGGCCTGTATGGTTCATGTAATGTAATTCTTCGTTACTTTCATAGTGTTACTGGTGTTCGTAATGTTTATTACCCGCCTCTTTTCGCATGGAAATGGACTAGTTTTAACATACTACTCTTTATATTATTTTATTATAACACGTCAATGTCAATTTGGAGTTTTATTTATTTAACTCGAAACATAAACAGTCGTTTAAACACTTTTTGGTGTGATATTAACGGCACAATACAAGGAAATGATTGTTTTTATGAAAAGGGGACATTTTGATAAAAACAACTTTACTGAATTTTGTATTACTAATTTTATATTCATATACATAGTACTTATATAATATATATTGCCCTTGATTATATGTATGTAAAAAATAATTATGGCTAGTTTGTTAGATAACAAATTTAATGAGTTTTTTATATAATAATACTGTCTCCCAAATATTTTGCAGATTAGTTTTGTTAGGCTTTTATTTTTGTATGAATATAATTGTTATTCTATTCTAATTCATATGATACTACCTTTGAACCGCTCAATAAAATTCAGTTAGTAAAAAGCTCTGAATAGATTTAACTGGTAATTGTTCCTAGATACAAGCCTATTAGTTCACATGAATGAATGAATTTAAAATGATAGTTTATCAACACTATTGATGAAAACTCATCATGTACTTATATTATTATAATTAATAATTTAAAATGTGTATTAATTGATTTTATCCAAACAAGTACAATATATATTTTAAAAAAAACATTTTATTCACATAGATGGCACATTTAATCACTAAACATTCACATCCATCAGCTAAATGATAAATTATATATTTGAATTTTGAAAGATGTAACTAAATAAATTCATGAGGATCGTTTCATAGAAATATTATGTGTCTTTAAATATGTCACGCTAAACTTCGTGAGATTAAAATGATGAAACTGTTATGGTTTTAAATATGATAGTTGTTAAGTAAATATCACTTAGTTTAAACATCTATCATTTTTATTATTATATCTCTGGTAGGGAATACTAGTTAATGTCCTAATAAAAATAAATTGTAAATTAAAAAACTATAATAAATAAATTCTCTGAGAACTCAAAGTCTAACGCGAATTAAAATAAATTCTACAAACAATTAAAATAAATTCTACTAGGAGGTTAAAATAAATGATTCTAAGTTTTGAAATGTTCTATTGGCTAAAACTTAGTGACTTATTTTTTATAAATGTCCCAAAATTTTAACTTATTCTATTATTTTCATATAAATGTTTTAATTATTTTATAATTTAAATGCCCATTACGTATTAAAAAATGGTTTGGAGTTTGAATTCTTTGTTATTTAAGTCTATACTTCAACATGAAGACGTTAAAATTTAGGCCTATGTACCATAATTAAAAAATACCAAATATTAATTTACGGGTCTATTAACTGTTATTCGATTGAATGTATGTTATTAAATCTACTAGAAAATCTAGGCCTATATAACATAACTAGACTAAAAGATAAGATGCGTTGCAATCATTTAGTTTAAAAAAGGTAGTGAATACTAAGAGGCAAAAAAGTATGAATAATTTAATTTTATTCTAACCATTGAATGGAATATGGGAACATAAATAAACTTCACAGAATTAAAAATGAAGAAACTTATATTTGGTGTTTAAACATATCTAAAAATAATGAAGTGTGTGAATTTATTGAATCTGAACTTATCTTGCCTTAATTTGTAAGTTCCTTTTCTTACATATAAAACATAATGTTTTATTGTAATTAGAATCTGGACTTCAAGAAATTGTAAAACGCATCTTGAAGGAAAGGACGATGTTGTAGTCCGTCAACAAAGAGTACATAATTTTTTATCTAGTCCTTTATAGATATATTATGACAAAATACTCAAATATCAGTTCAAATAAAATTTTCTTCAAATCAACATTACCTATAATGTAAAACACGGCCCATTTTTAACGGCCTGATAGAGTTGTTCCATTGTAAAACTAGTATATATTCTTATTTATAATATAACACACCCCAGATATTCATTATAAAATATGATGGTACTTTGTTTAAAATTTTGTAATTATAAGATAATATACATTATTTAACAAACATTTTCCCTTTTAAAAAATTATACTGTGTTATTTATCACGACAAAAACACCCCAGATATATTATAAACAAAAAAATTTGAGCCATATTCACTATATTTTTAAAAATCAATTATCAGTAATTTATTCTTCAACATAATATTCTGAAAAACCATCAGCAGTTTTAGTTGTCATGTAAAACACTCTCCAGATTTTTCATTATAATCAAAATTGCTTTAACCATTTACGAATATTTTTAATTTTCACTACATATTGATAAGTAATATATCATTTATTTAAGGGTTGAAATCAAAATCCTAAAACCACCCTGGGGTATAATCATACACAATCTTAATCTTAAGTTTAAACAAAAAACAATAAACCATTTCGGCTGTAGCCTCTGGGACAGAAAGACATTGAGACAGACTAGATTGTAGGTTTCACTTTTGCTTCCGGAGCAAATAAAACGTCAAAATTTGTCATAATCTTGAAATAGTAGATGTTTATGATTACAAATGAGAAAATATCGAATAAAACACTTAACTGTAGATTGACAATATTCAAGATAGTAAAACCAATAGGTCAATTGCGTATAGGACCTTAAGTGAATTGTTCTACTCGGAAATATTAAAAAGCTTAAACATCATTCATGGGAGCAGCGATGAATACAAAATTTAAATGTATAAGTTATTTTCTTCAATTATAATAATCTTTAATATATTGGTTTATTCAAATGAACTTTGGTATTAGGTTTTAATCCCAGGATGGTTTTCATATTTTTCAGATATTGCCCAAAGAAAAGTTCGATCTATCTTTATATCTTAAATGCTTTAAATATATTTAATTCTTAAGATTGCGGCATTTTTAAGAATTATATGTTGCTATTTATTTTGTTTATTTTTTTCCATATTTTATGAATATTTTGAGCATTTTTCAAAAAGAAATTGAAAAAAGATAGTTATACAAATAAGAATTTCTAGTTAACATGTATTTTTTAACTTGTTTATTAATAATAATTATATACTGGTATTATTTTAACTATTTTTATCCAAACAGAAGGATTATGTTATAAGTATATTTAGCGTAGAAAGGTTATTTTTCGCAAAATCTATTATTATATCAGTTATTAGTTTATACATTATGTGTTCGATAGCTATGTGGACTAAGAAAGCATACATTCTGAACCAACTATTTAATATTGCTAATAGTTTGTGAAGATGCCTCTAGTAATAAGTACCACCTCTTCACTTTGGTGCACATTGTATTCAAATGTTATGCCCATTGAGCAAAGTAAGCATATTTAAATGTATTTTTAGTGTGATTCGGGTCACCCCCCGTACTCACCTTCACTACGCCCTTTGTCACCCACCGATGTATTTCTAATTAAATTCAACAATATCTAAAAAATCTAAAAATGCTTATGGCCGACTAACCTTGTGTATAAAGATGCGTGTAAGTCATTGTTGTTGGCCTGGGAGGAAGTCAAATGTGAGTTTTTTATCAGTGAGTTTTACTACATGTTCAGGTTATACGCAACCGATGTGGCTACCACTTCAAGCCTTTCAAAAATAATGGAAACCTTATTGAATTGTTCTTTGAAAGTAGCAAATACTTGGTGGAGATAAACGTTCCTACATTCCCCGGAAAATAAATTATTAATAAACTAAATGAAATAAATTTAAATCGACAATTAGCCAAGGTAAATCATACGCGCATATATGATTTGCTACACGCTTATATACAATCTGCACATCGGAGGATGTTTGTCTATCTTTGAAAGTCGTTAATGTTTATCGTAGTACATCTCATATGGTACATAGTTATGTATGTTCTTTCTATTCACCTGCCATAGTTTGGAAACTAAGATATTGGATGTTAAACATGGATACGCACACCATAATGCATGTGCTGAAAACCAACCCTTGCTTCCTTTATGTATGTTTGGGTGTTCTCTCGGATGATCAACTCCCAACAAGAGTAACTTACCATACTGCCATTTTCATCACAATGCACTTACACCCCAAACCTGGTTTTAATCGCTATTTATATTGACATGAAGGGCATGGGAGATCAGTTTGACACGTATGCTCAATTTCCATTCTAAAGTCACGATTGGTATTTACATGAAAAATTTTCTTCACTATGATCAAACAACACGATCCAACTTCAAGGAGCAGTTTCAGACTTATACGGTCATTACGGTCTCGTGTAACTTCTCTGCCGTGTCCAAAATATCATATGAAAACCATTCTGGACCTATTTACCATCACCAATCAAACAGCCAATGAGGTAAGAGTGTTGAGGGACTACAATACAGGTTTTAATACGTATGTGTGCTGCCATCTCACACGAGGATGTATTTAATCAGCGCTCGTAATGGCTCCCCTTTCCACTTGCGGTGACTATAAAATAAAGTCACGACGTCAATTCATAAGTGATGTTAGTAACTATTATTCTGTTAGCAGTCTACGTTACGATCGCTCTCCTGATTAATCTTGTCCACATCATTATGGAATGTCAACGAATATCATAAGAGGCTTGCACATGCAAAGCAAAACCGACGAAACCTTTCCTCATTGCTAGTATTTTAAACCAACTGTTTCCACTAAATGAAGTTGGCACCAAAAGGGTCATTGTTGGAATGAGTATCAAGAAAAAATTAATGCCCCTTATCCATGTATACTCTATAGAAATGCGGCAGGAATTGTGTGGTGTTTAGTCGCACATAGTGGCAAGAACTAAGCAAATACATGTCAATCATATCAAAGTTTAACAACAAAAAACAACTTTCTCAGAAGAAAAGCATTAACGATCACAATGTATCACTGAGATGCATCTGCGGTAACCGCATGGTCATAATTAAAGAGAAACTTAACCCTAGAGTCAAACGGGAAACTGATCTTGCCCCAAGCTAGTGCGTCTCTTTGAAGCGTGGGACCTCCCCAACGTCATTGTAAACCAGCGGAAGATGTGTTTAACACCCGTCTTTATAATGCAGCGATTTGATTGATACACTCGTCGTGGGTTTATGCGACACACTCATAGAGACCGAGGACATCGTCGATATCAATCAGCATACGTTGGAAACGTACATTAGAAGCCTGGATCTGAATAATGCTAACTAGGCCTACTATACATGTCAAATCATTGGTTTGAACTATTATATGGGGTATTGTGAGCTGAAAACCATTTTCAATTTTACAAAAGCATTTACGGGACGATTTATAGAACCCGATGAACGATTATATGTATGTTTGCAATCATTTTTAGTATTTTTGTAAGTCTATAAATATTTAACATGTCTCAGCTTGTTATTATTGATGATGCCATCACCCATCCTTATTAATGTTCAAAGTCGGAAGCTGAGCTTGATGCTTTCACAACTTTGTCAAAACAGTTAGGAGACTATTCCATTTACCTTCTGTATGAGTAAACATGTTCAAATTCATAAATCAAGGCCAAGCCAAATACCTTGGAAACTATTTCAATCCAACCCAAAATCCTTTCATGGGGCTCTAAAGGCCCCAGAACTATGTAGTAGGTCACAATTCTCAACCGAAAATTTGGTGGCTTTCATCTGAAAATAACCATGTAAACAACCTAATGCTCTTTTATGTGCTTATAGAGTAGAGGCCAATAAAACCGTTAACCTCAGTACCATCATGACATTGGACCACCCAATTGATAACTTTAACTACTACATTTGACTTCGAGCTGATGGCGAGGCTATAACGGTGCGTGTTTGCAAGTGAATGAATGTAGTGATGCTTCAAAAACAAGCTTTTACAAGAGCACAAAAGAGAAAAGAATTTGGGAAACTTTAAAACACTCAGTTAAGTATTCCATAAATTGGACAACTAAGGAGTGATGTATGAAACAGCCAAACATTTGTGCTATATTTAATTAACTATACCATCACTTTTCAAAGAATACATAATGTTTAAGACATGTATACTTTCAATCCCACTTAAAGGTTTTGTCAATTTTGGTGAATAGTAGTTTTAAATTCAGCTATGTCTTGGTGCTATCTCATGTGTTATCAAGGCGGGGTATTAAAACATTAAAGCATTTGTAGCATATGTAATTTTTAGTTACTGTGCATTTTAAAAAAAATTAAAATAAAATAAAGGTGTTATGTATTGTGCAAACATTAACGATCCAGATATGTGAAAACAGATAAATCTTATACCAGGGAACTGCGTTATTCACTATTAACCATTGAGTGTAGGCACAACGTCAGTGGATGACTTGGGTGTGGTTGTGACATTCACTCTTGTTGTTGCTGGGTTTTTTTCTTTGCCACCTCCAGGCATCGCCGGTTATCACGGGTTTGATACATGAGACTTTGATAAGAAAGATGCATTGCTATTGTCATCATCTTTATTCTTCTTTAAAATACACATGTGTGAACACGTTAGTATTTTCGCTCATGTAAATTAATATAATATTTTTCCTGTTTAGTTCAACCAAGTATTCTTTACTTATCATACCAAAACGGCAAGGGAGAAAAACATAGCTCTCACCATTCAGATAGACAGTAACATTTCTTCCATATTTAGTTCGTATCGCTTTCAACCGATCCAGCGTTTAGTTATTTTTCACCACTAAATCATTAAGTTTGAATGTAAACACGACTTTGAAAATATAATTGAGTTATTTTAACATGTACTTAACTCATGCACCCAAACAACACATAAGAATATGAATGAATAATACATAATGATCAGAATTTAAATATTATACATCTCATATACTCATACTCTCTAGGACTTGGGATGTCTACGTCTAGATAATTAAAATAGAGAGGAGGAAGTAGGGGAAGGAAGGAAATAGAGAGAGCGGGAACAATGTGGGGTAATTAAGTTACGTAAACACGTTTACTGGAGTTAACGATGAACGAGGTAATTAATTATCCCCAATGCAAACAAACATGGCGTCTATTCAACCAGCACCATTGTAGTAAGAGGACGTATGATACTAATTTAGGTTATTAATTAAGTATAGTATTTGTTAAAACTTTTTATCATAAATAACATAAGCGTATAACCCGAATGGGTAGTAAGACGCGGTGCTAAATATTATAAATAACATGAACACCAGAGAAAGGTTGAGGTCGGGGCAGAAGCAAGGGTAGTGGTGGCCTGGCTTATAACAAAAATGTATTTAAATATCTTTAATTTGCTAAAATAACACGCCATCTACTGGTAAGGTCATGTTATTTTTATGTAAATAATATAACAATATATTTTGTATGTAATAATTTAATCGACGCAGTAGTGTGCCTATGATGTAATAATATTGTGAGATATGGTTAAATATTTCACAGTGTGTCATTTGTAACTTGTAGCTGTATGGCTACATTACAATGTACAAATTCTTTTAAAATAATCACATTCATAAAGCATAGTATTTCTATTAATAATTTTAAGATTCTTACGTTTATTTGAGTGTATTGGCTTAGGATTATATGTAGTGTTCATTAAATTAAATAAACTCCAGCATTTCTAGCATTATCTAAGATGTTCAGAAATGGTAAACATTAATTAATCAACCAAAAGATCTTCTTAATATACAAAAAGAAAAAATTGTTTAAAATACATAAATTATGTAATTATAAATATTTTAAAGCCTATCAATCTATTAAAAACAATAATTATTTATCAATAATAGCAAAATATAATGTCGTAATATTTAAAAGTTTCCATGAACTCACCATAAGTATTCAACTAAGGGTAGCTTTACGAACTTTTTTAAATATCCTCCTAACTATTTAGTGAAAATGATTGACCAATTAATAAATATGACATACGAGTTATTCTTTAAAAACTAGGAATCTATATTTGAAGATTTAAAGATGAATTGTTAATTTACTCTTTACAAATATGTTAAAATATTAGATAAATATTTTACATAATTTTTTAACGTAATTATTTTGTTTTTAAAGCATACATTTCTTATAGTCTTTATAATTTATAGATCATGTTTAGTTTTTAAAATATGACATATACAATTCGAAAGAGAAAATAAGGATACAAATTTTACCCTCCAAGCTACGCCATTCATGTCTTGCTGTGGACGTGGAATTTATACTTTTCCTTTAGTTCAGTGTACTGCCCCCAAATGTTGTCTCTTTTTCCTTGGTTCTATATAGATTACACCCACTTCTCCATCTTAAATCACTTACATAATTGTTTGATAACACTAGTGATGGCGTCATTACTTCTGCTATCGGGCAAATTATAATCAAATCTTGTTGCTACTCATCTTATATATGTGGATGTAAGTAATTGAGAATATCATACATATTTTGTATTTTTAGTAACCATTGTAGATTAAATAAACTACCCATGTTTGTTTCTAATGCTGTACTTTCATTCAAATTGTAGAAAATGTATCTATAATCTTGTAAAGTCACCATAACTTTGACGATACTGTGGTAGACCTTTCAGGCCAGAGCATTACTTCTTTTAAAGTAGTGACGTCTCACTTATGTCACCTATTGTGCGTTCAGATTGTGTTATTTCTCTTTCTTTCTCTTGCCTCGGTCAGCTGTTTGCTAGATGAGTTGACTGGTGGTGGGTAAGTTTAGTAAATCGAAAGTAATCCGCCTGCTGAAAATGGGGAACTATTGGTATTGCAGTCTTGCGATCACACACAGATTATAGCTTAGTCTTTTATTTACAAGGACTTTTTTATAAGTTCACTAAGCAACAAAAATACATACATAGATACATGTATTTACAATATCATAGATAGTAGTTGCTACTAATATGTACAATATTTTCAATAGTAGTAATTACTATCGATAATATTGTAAATATATATACCATTATTGTGATATAGATTATCAAATATTTCAAAGAGGTCATAATAACAATCTCTACCTTATTATAATACGTAACCTAATGTGACTAAACATAGTTGAAAAAAAAGCGTTAATTTACTTCAAAATTGATTGTGATATCAAAATTATTTTTTAATTTTTGTATTATTCAACTCTACATCCTATCATATTTTTCTAAATTCAGGGCCACTTTATCCACTAGGCCGACCAGGCACTGTGCCTAGGACCTACGAACCTTTTTGAGGCCAACAATTCTTCACTTGGAAAAATGGCGTAAACAAAAAAAAAATATTAAAGAGCAAATATTAATTTAGAATATTTTTTTTATATATGAATAATAAAAACAATAATCTAATTCACTGCGTTTTTCAACAGCCTCACTGATACAATCATAGACACAGTAGTGTAGGTCTAGTATAGAGGTTGGCAAACTTTTCTCCCCAAGGGGGCCGCATTTGACAGAAATCTAATTTTACTAAATGATTAAATTTATATTCACACCAAAATACATTTATTAGTCATATAGCTAGCGTAATTACAGTACAAAAAAGCTTATTCTTGTACACATTTAATATTATAAGCGAGCTTTCTCATTTTTTCACATCAAATACCTGAGATGATTATGTATTTAATTTGTCATTTTTGTTAATAATATTTAGACAATCTTTAATTTATGTGAGAGTTTCACAAATTGACGTTGCGGGCTGCAGTTTGCCCACGGCTGGTCTAGTAGAAACTTTCAGTTGAATGTAAATACACTATTACTGTACTCGATTAAAATCTCTTTAATGGCCCGCATATTCTTACCTCACTGCCGCATACAAAAATTTATTTTCCAACAAACATTGCAGTATGTATGACACTACCACACAGATATTATTTTATTTAACATAAAAACGATTACAAAAGAATATTTGAAATTATTTCCAGGGTTATGTTGATATGCTTACAACCTTATGCGTAGTTACATATATCGTAAACCATTGGCAGAACTAGGATTTTGTGTCAGTAGAGGTTCAGAGGCTTTCACGGTGCATTAAAACTTGAGAGTAATTTCAAGATTATAAATTAATAACTTTTGGTTCGTGCAAACGATTAAATTAGCGTAAAAATTAGTAAAATCATCTGACACACATACTTCTAGAAATAAAAGTGCCTAGGGCCTACGAAGTTCTTAAAACGGCCCTGGCTGTATTTGGTGAAACGTTTAAGTAATTCCTTAAAGTAATTGTTTTCCTATACCTTATATCTTATAGTGGATGTTTCTTTACAGTTTTTTCCACAAAACTAAATTATCAATACCCAGATTTTAGATTTTGAAACATGTCAAGAAAAAGTGAACCATTTGAAAAATCGTCAAAAGTTACAAAAGGGCTTCAAAAATGAAATAGTTAAAGGCCTCACAATATTTATTTAAATGTCTAAGTAATCAAAGCAATAAAACCAAAATTAACTATGTTATAAACTGAGGTTTACCAAAGGAAATTTGAAATTCCAAGATATACTTAAGCGTTTGCAGAAATCGTATAGCTTTCTTACCCTATACATTAAAAAATTAATACATATTTTTAAAGAGAGATAAAAATACATGATCAAAATCTAACTAACGATATTAAGATTTTATTCCGTATGGATCAATATCAAAAATAAAATAAAAGCTCTTTTAATAAAATTGCCTTAAAAGGCTTATTAATTTTCTAGCTTCTCTTGTTGAGTTGATATGTTTTGGTCCCATTTATTAATTAATTTTAGAAATAATTGTTTTTAGCTAATGTATATCTAAATAGTGTGTTAGCTAAGTCCATTGTATAAATCAATCTTAATGACAAAGTGTTCAATTTTATCGAGGTGATTAAAATGTATTAATTTTCATTAAGTTAATAATAATTATATTTATCAATAATATAATACATTTGGAAAACCTCCTTTTATAAGTTCTTAATATTGTGGTATTGAGAGATAAATTACAATGTAAATAACTACTTCAATTAATTTTAAAGGATTATCTGTAGCCTCTGAATTAAGACTAATACACATGAACATGTATGAGAAGGGAAGCCATATTCTTTGAATTTACTAAGCTATATTAAAGAATCAATCTTTAAAATAACAAAGGAAGTGAACTAAGTATAAAAATGTATTAATTAACTTTATCAAATTGGTTTAAATTTCAGTAATTGTAAATATAAAAAAATGTATTTTTCTTTTACAGCAACAATTATAACCAAATAAATAAGATTATAACCCAGAATAATCCAATTTTATTGGAACTAAAAAATATTTGAACATTTTATTATACGAAAATATACGTATATACCACTTTTTTGATAGAAATACATATATGGCAAAAGGGAAATGTGTATAAACTATTCTTATGTACTTACGCTATGGCATTAGTAAATCAAAAGTTTATTGCTGCACTTAAAAAGGTACGTCAACTATACCTATCTTAAGCTAGTTTTATCTAGTAAAGCTCATTACACCTTATCTCTTTCAGATCCATTCTAATGCCATCTTCCCCTCTATGGTTAGGTCTTACCCATGACTTCTTCCATTTGGGTTTGACAATCATTAGCCGTAGTAAAGTTCTAGAATCTCCCGTTCCCGTTGCATGTTCTGCCCACCGTAATATATGAGACTTGTTTATCCTAACAGTGTATTGTGATTAGTACAGGATATGTAGCTCATCAGTATGTAATCTCTTCCACTCCTCAGTAGCCTAATACCTTTTTGGAAAAAATATTTTCCTATGCACCTTGTGTATTTGTGTATGTGTGTATGTATGTTTTCTAATCCATTAAATGGCCCACAACTTACTAAAAGTTGAAATTTGGGTAAATTAAAGAGAAGCCATTGAGTAGGCATGAAAACATCTTAAGACTAAAATATTTTAGAGAGATAGTAATAATTGGTTACTAGGGCTATCTATGGACGGAACATTGAACTCTAGAGGGGCGGAGCCAAGAGTTTGTTAGGCCACTCCCATCTGTTACCTCACTCCGTCTGACACACAAGACATTCCCACACCAGTCATCACTAAACAAATGAAGCCCAAACCAAAGAGGTTGTTTAATTTATTAATGAATGATGTACTTTTCAAAAAGCCAAATATTAATTATTGTTTATAATGTGTTTTACAAACCAAAGTTGAAGTGAAACGGTACAACCATTCGCTTATATAAATTATGGGTGCTAAGCATAGAACAAAATTAAGGATCGATAGTCACTTCATTGGTCGAACAGTCTAAGGCATCAATCTCGTGTTAGATTGACCTGCTGCTGACGGAGAAATAGGTGTTCAAATCTCAGTCGTGTCTATTAAAGGTTGATTTTCATAAATTATTTCCCACTCTTTCAAGAGAATTCGGGTAAATTACCTCTAAGATTCATCCTTTCTCATCCATACCCATTAGAATAATTATAATCTATACGTACAACCTGAAAAGGTAGTAAGACTCTGTGAAAAAAATAGGGATTTAATTAACCATACTCAAAAATAATAGACTTAGTAAATCCCTAATGAAGCTTGAGCCCAGGTAGAAAACGGAAGTGATTAGTTTAAATAATCGTTCATACTTTGCGTATACAAACCTTACCAATTTAGTAGTCTGCACACACTATTTAGCCATGTTGTATATTTTATTTTTGTAAGAATCTGAGTGTGCCGTGTTATTAGAACTAACTAGTTTGTTTGCCCATTCTTCGCACGGGGAATCTTTAAGAAGCTTTAATTTAATTATAATACAAAATTAACCAAAAGTAGAAGTATCCAAAAGATTACATAATTTTAAATATTAATATTTATCGATTTAAATGATGTGACTAAACGTGAAAAATAGACACATTGACTAAAACATTATGTCAAAAAGTGATTTATTGTAATCCAGAAATCTTTGCATATACTTGATCATAATAAAAGTATAACCATAAATATACATTACTACCAATCAAAATTGGTAAAGAGAGCATCAAAGTTTAAAACAATCTTAAAGGAAATAATGGCCTTTTATAGATATATATTGGTCCCTGTAAATACCGGCCATATTTCTATTTTATAATACACTAAGAAGCTATTTTTCTAATTGATTGTGAAATCTTATACGCCCAGATTTTGGAACCAGTTTTAAGTATTTTCTGATCATATGGAGTGGTCTTTGTAACTATTTGCAAGTCTATCATTTTTCTGCCGCACCAAGAATTGTTGTTTTCTATATGGTTGGAAATTTAAACTCCTACTCCCAGCCCAATTCTCTGGCCCTTGTTTGAGACGCTTCTTTTTATTTGGTGGTGTCCTTATACATGTAAGTAAATATTTCACTTTCATACCACAAGGGAAATATTATATAACATTAGCTTTGACATTTTTGAAGATGACGCTAATCTTTCTATTTTACGATCTTTCATTTTGAAATTTAGTTTGTTTTCATAATGTTTGGGGTGTGTCTTTTAACAGACTGACAAAATGTAGCCACATTGAGACGTAGTTTTTAATATAGATTTTGGAAATCTATCACAAACTACAAATTAGAAATTTTAAATATTTACTAACTATTTGAGTATTTGGCACTACATTCCTGACAATTTTTTATCATCGCAACTAAAAGCCTTGTTTTCCGTCTACGCACCCCTACCTATTTCCCAGAGTTACAATTTAAAACTAACATATGCTATGGCTCGGTACAGCTATCTTTCTGAAGAATGTTGTTATATACCACACTGGTAAGTATTTGTTTCAATTAGTTTTGAAAATGTGGCATCCACCCTTCCCCATTTTGCTGACTACAACTTAGAAATTCTAAATGAGTTTTTTGCCCTTTTAGTCCTTTTTAACGTTTTTACAATTTTTGCCTTTTTGGAACTTTTACCCCTTTTAACCCGTTTGTTATTTTTGCCTTATATATCTTTTTTTCCCTTTTGGTACATGTTTTCTTTTTTCTCTTTTTCCCTTCATCCCATTTTGGTACTTCTGATATTTTATTGTTTTCCCCTCTTTTCTATCTACCATTTTAGTAATTTTGCCCTTTTTATTCTTTTTAACATTTGCCCTTTTTTTCCTTATCGCTTCTTTTTACATGTTTAACTTTTATATCCTATTTGGTGATAAGTTATGACTTTTTACCTTTTTGCCCTTTTGGCAATTTTACCGTTTATATCCCTTTTACCTCTTCTAACCTTTTTGCCCTATCTATATTTTAATTTTTCTTAGTTTTTGGAGTTTTACCTTTTTACCTTATAGCCCTTTTAATTCTTTTATTCTTTTTTTATACTTTAACCCCTTTAACTTAACCTTTTCATCCTTTTTTTTATTATATTAGCGTTTGACCCTTTTCGCACTTATTACACCTTTTTACACAAAGTTTTTGAGTTTTTCAATCATTATATCACCATCCTAATTTTTCAATATATCGGAGCATCAACTTATCCATTTGGTCCTGAATAATCGTAGTTTTTTCTTGGCCTGAATCCGTTTATAAAAAGTTCAATCACAAGTGGTACTTGTTACACGATTCGGGCTAAACTCTTTGGTAGCCTTGATAAATTTCCCTAATCTATTTTCCACACCAATGGTCTGAAACCAGTCCTGAAAATGCAAGGTTGTTAGAAAGTACACTGAAATACGCATATTATTTTTTTAAACAAGCAGATTGAATAACTTAAAAACGAAATAACGAAAAAGTCTACTCTGATTCTCATTTTAAACCAAATCATGTGTGCCATTTTTAAAAGATTGAAAGGTTATTTGTAGTTTTAAACAATCCCAATATCCTTTTTAAAAACCATCTTTTGATCCCATTTTTTAAATATTCAAAATTTAAACAAATTAGTAATCTGTAAACCATCCTTAATTTAGGGGCTAGAGACAAAATCAAAAATTGAATGAAATCCAACAAACCGTCTTAGTTCTAACTCTTAGGGTGGACAGACAGAATTGTAAAATCCACTTTTTTGGGTTTGGAATCGAATAAAACATAGATTCAGCATAATCTCGAATCTTAAAATGTTTTTGATCATTTGATCACAATACTGTTTTTATTTTTAATAAAGTAAAAAGCCACTGCGTTTTACTACAGTTCAGGATTAGGGAAGAGTAAGGTAGAATTCTTCTGAAAATTTTCCCGCATTTGCGTGGAAGAATAGTGGAAAACCATTTAGAAAAAACAACCTTATACACCCAACTGATATTCGAATCTTTCTTCAAAAAAACAAATAAATATAGAGCCACTCTACTGCACTCAAAGAGGGCTATAATTTGGATGAACTTTGAGGTAAAAAAGTCTATATCCCTATTAATAAAGTAATATAGATGAAAAAAGAAAATCGTCTGAAAACATCTATGTTATAGAACCAAAACGACGGTAATATTTTTAAACCAATTGAAACTGTTACTGAAGTGTGTTTGTAATAAATGATTATAGAACTCAATTATCAATTCAAAAAAATTTATTAAAAATTAATAATAGCAAATTACTATTTTTAAAACAAACACATAAACTGATCGCTGTCTCGGACATCGCTACAAAACATTGATGGTTGGAAATCATCTATGAGGAAAACATCGACCCTACTACATCTATGTTAAATGAATATCCTTGCTGGACTGGACTATAACCATGTCGCGTTTCCCGTGTCAGGTTTTTACCACCAGTCGAACTCGTTGTAACTGAGCCAACTCTTTAGGTGAAAGGTTATACTAGTTAATGTAGTAATAAAACTATTGATTGAGTTTACCATTTTTATGAGTAGGTTTTTTTAGCACCACAACTACTACCCGTACGGGTCATGCACATAAGTAGACCTACTAAATTACGCTAACGTGTGAGAGGGAGAGTGGAAAATCATTTAGGATAAACCACGCTCAGTACATCTGACCGGAATCGAGGCCCAGCCTCACTGCCTTTGCAGTCTAATCTATCGCGAGAGTGACGCCTTAAACCATGCAGCCAATGAAGCGGGTATTGATAATTAAAAGTATTTTCATATATCAGCAATTCTTGTAAAATGTGTTCGATAATTAAAACCTTAAAGTAAAAAATATATAAACTGAGTTAATTATTTTTAAATGTGTTAGTAACTACAAAAAAGAATAAATGCAACATTTAAACTATTAGAATCCAGACAGGTTTGTACATTGGAAGTTGGAACTCAAGAAGCCTACCTGCATTTAAGATCCAGCTATTTCTCCTTTCCTTCCTTTACTTGGGGGAGATAATAACAAATAAGTACCTGGCTGGCTACCTTCCTCGTTGATTGTATTTACACATTCAACGCCTTCCTCACCTCACTCGGACAAAGAGGGAGGGAGAATTAGGGAATGATTGACCATCAAGGACCCCCACCTAAACATCATTTACTCATTCCCTATCAATTTACAGAATTTAAACTCCACCCCCGAGAGGGTATTATTTTCTTCATAGCTTTCATCTTTGAGTTCACCTTGTCATGAAACGTGGTCTTAAAATATGCATTCTAGTTTTTGTTAAATCTAATTTAAGTAACTATAATATAGTAAGAATAGTCATTTTCGGTGCCTGCATAGTCAAAGGCACTACTGTCAACGACAGGGTGATCAAGGTTTGATTGTCGGTCGGGTGTTCTTAGGGTGTTTTTTTCTAAAGTGGATTAACACTCTCCTTCCAGGTAAATGCGAGTACGCTTTCTCTCAATATTACCTTCCTGATCTCTAAAACCATAAGAGTAACTACTATTAATGCGCATAACCCTAACGGGTAGTAATACATATATTAATCTCCACGAACTGAAATTTGCCATGTATAAATTAATTTAAAAAAAATGAAATAGTTGTCATTTGAGAGTGTTATAAGTCCCCAAATCATCTAAAGCAGATTTTGAGAGGTTTTTACACATTTAGATTGAGCAAATATACTATGGGTTAATCGATACTTAAAGTTTTAATAGGTACGCTGATACAAAGAATATGAGATATCACTCAGCTAAACATTTGACATGTAAATAAATAGCTACCATTTAATGATTACCTACTCTTTCTAGTCCCAAATTTTTAAGTCTCTAGTCAGTAAGTACAGTACGTACAGCTGTCTGTTTTTAATGTTTGTACTCCCTACACATTGGAAATAGATAACTAAAATAACGAAACCCAAATTATACAGTTTAGTCCAATTAAAGGATTTATTATATTTATTTTTAACAAAATTGTCTATAGACCATCGATATAGCCTGGGGAAATACCAAACTAGGGCAATGGCGATGTGATGAAATAAAATAAAAAATAATAAAATGCATGAGAGTCTACAGATGCAAATTTTTTTCTGATATAATAAAAAGTTTAGTAAGCGTATTGTTTTCTGTGTAGATCAGATCTGATAAAATACAGTTCACTTTTAAAGCAACATTAGTTTTATTATGATCTAACGTTTTGAGAGATAGATGAAATATGGTATTGATATTTTTATAGGACCAAATCAAGATTATTTACGGATACTAATTGGAATTGTATTGAAGAAAAGCTTTGTTTTGTTTAAATCGCTTCAATGATTTAAGATATAAAGTCGGTAATATTTATAGACAATAATTACTAATTATTAGATTTAATACACAAGGTTTTTGCTTATTTCTGTAGAAATGAAAAGGGTGGGGGTCGGGGTATGTTTTTATACTTTGTAATATTTTGAAAAACAATTCTCTAACACTTCTTTTTTAGAACACTGGGTTGAGAATACATTATAATTATGGATCTCAATTAATAGACATCTGAAAGTTTTTTGTCCTAAATATTCAAGGAGGACTTTAACAAACTTAATAATGTTGTTTGATTTCTCAAATCATAGGATGTATTATTAAAATTACAAGCAGTAACATGTCCTTACAAATATACACTTAGTGGGCCTAGCTAACAGAAGGTATATTGACTAATAAGTAGTGTTTATGTAAGAAAACTATCAATGACATATACAATTTTAAAAGAGGATATTTCTCGCTAAGACTTAGTTTATTAAATGTAGAAATAATCTTTAAAGTGTTTCTGATTTAAATATTACAGTAAAATGTAGTAAGAATGTTTTTATGATAATTTAACTGAAAGTGTGTTTTAATAATTTATATACTCTTTACCTTCTTAGAGTTTAATTTATGATAACATTTAATACTTATTTGGAACAGATACAGCTTCTTTCTTAGGCTTGAGAATTACTTTCGTATATTTAATACTACCAAACTTCCTCTCTTTTTTTTATTGAGAAGGAGTTCTTTTGTATTTCCTATGATCACCGATTGTTTAAAAATAAAAATTATAAGTATTAAGCTATTTTAAACAGATTTGAAAAACTTACTAACTTTTTTTTTAAATTGTCACATTGATTTATAGTATCTATTAGCTAAAACAAATTACTAACACGATAACAATATTTTAAAATAAGTTTATTGCTTGAAATAGTTGTTCAAATTTGTAGTCAAGTCACTACAAAAACTTAACACTTGTCTTGCTTATTAAAGCTCCTCTATTGTAAAGAGCAAAGGTAAAACTGGTCTGGGAATCGCACCACTACACACTCTCGTGGGAAGATAGCAAGCAATAGGGCCTATATGAGTGTTGGAGGCTTCAGCAGTAAAACTTCAAACCATCATGAAAGCTTCGACTTAATAATCAAAGAATTTAGGTTTTTAAAAACATTACACTTATTTTGTAAAATAAAATAAATCATCTAAATTTTAAATCTAGTGTCAGGCAAGAACATAAATGAATTAAAATAATATATCATAAATTGGTATTATTTTAATATATAAATTAAGTTTAAAAAAATATATGCATTGTACCACATATCGTCTGATTTTAACGGTTTTTTTTTCATATAAACATGTTTTGTCACAGAACTAGTCAAAGCTTCACTTATTAAAATAACATAAAATCCAATTCTCTTAAAAAAAAAATTTGAGCTTTATTCACTGAATAGAATTTTAATTTTTTTTAAAAAACCTTGATTTCAAAAACTAATAATTTTTATAGTGTTTGATTAGAGACAATTCTCTTTGTTTTATTTAAAAAAATAATGTATTTATTTGTGAAAACATTCAAAGCAATTAAATGGTAATTTATATGATATTTTAGACTTTTCTTAGTACAAGTTTTTCAAGAAAAAGTTGGGTGTTCCCCCTTAATCTTATGTGTGATCGCAGTGACTCGCCACCAAATAACATACACAAACATAATAATATGTGCTATGATGTGGTGTGATGTAATGTGTGTTAGCTCTAGTTTCTCTGTTCTTTTTAGCACGATGTAGTAGTTCTTCTATTTATTTCTGTAACCACCTATGTGCTACCTCTTTTGGTGACCTTGATCAACATCCAGTAATATTAGTGGCGGGTATTCTTGGTGTGAGAGTAGTGATGTTCATGTAGATATACAATAAACAACCGATGGCTCATGAGTTTAAATTGCATTTTACAGTTAATTTTTAAAGATATAAAATATTGTTTTGATGATTTGTAGTATACATATTATTTTCTATACATGGCTGAATTCACATAATGCTTTGTAGCTGCTTCTCCTGAGTGAAAAGTGTGTACAATTTATGAAATATATTTAAAATTAAATAAAATTGTCTCTCAACTTATAGTCATGGATTAAAATATTTGTTTTTCTGAAACAAATAGCTGAAACTATTGTTAATGCATTTTAGTGGGGATAATCCCTCTTAGATATCATATTCTGAAAATTTAAAAATGACTGCCTTAAAGCTATGAGTGAAGAATGACGTTTGGCACGGGACGAATCCTGGATAGCTCAGTGGTAAGAGCATTGGCGTACTAAACCGAAGGTCCCGGAATCGATTCACGTGTCCAGGTGTAATTTTTCAATTTTCAGAATATGATTTTTTTTTATGGTATTAAGAAAGTGTATGATGATTACTGTTCAAGTGAAATTAATTTAAATATTTAAATATGATAACTGTTTCAAACTCGCAGACTTCCCTACATTCAAACAGATTGTTATTTAAACAGGAGGAAAAGACATTAAAATAATATTTAACTAACTCATACTATTAAGATAATATACGGGATTTCCTATCACAAGCCAATACCGTGTAAAGCTACTCTCAAAAATAAATTTTATATGAAAATAACATTCTTGTTTGATTATATTAACGTAGATAAATCGATGTGTACCAAGTTGTGATCTTTGGTGTTTTTACCAAAGTGAGCTAATGTTCAGGGGTGCTAACTAGGGGGGG
>CABFOW010003412.1:44492-74952 GCA_902141385.1 Timema californicum
GGGGGGGAGATTTATCGGGTAAAAAATTATTTAGTAGAAACTTTTATATTGTCATATACATTTTTTATACTTAGAATACCTCTGAAATAGTTTGAGATAAATTTTAGTGATTCATGCTATGACAACACTTACACTATAAACGTAGAGTGGGAAATTTATTCAATAACTTTTTTTTACTGAGCAAGGCTTAGATAGTAGCGCTGATTAGTCGGTAGGGTGTCATACATAGACAACTGCTAACGTTGACTTTTGAGGGTTTTACGTCCATTGTGTCGGTCGCCAGTCCCATAGGCAGGATAAAGTCGAGACGGTCGAGTCACCAGTTAAATGCAGCTAGCCATGTTTGTTATGTGTAGTGACTACAATGAATGAAATATAGGTTCTATTTATATGACATTCAGAGTTTTTCAAAATAATTTTTATTATAATATTATAGTTATTTTCATTCGCAAAGTGTAAGTAATATCATTTTATACATGAAATTTATTTTAAAAATATAAACTCTTTATTTTCCTAGCGGTTTTTATTTCATTTATCTCATCCAAAAAGCTCTCTAACTGGATTTACAACATACGTAATACAGGCATTTATATAGATTCAGTCGGAAATTTGAGACAACAATAAAGTTTATATGGTTAGTTGGATTTTGGGGGAGGTGGGGTAGAGACCATTTTTGGTGGGGATTTGCGTGATTGGGTTCGGGGTTGATGGGCACCCCCGTTAATGTTCATGTTATTAACAAAACGATTAGATGCTTAAAATTACAAAGATTTAATACACATATAGTATTTTATTTTATTGTCAGTTTAAGTTACAAATCTTCATTTCTCAAATACATACCACTAACATACGAAATACATTTGATGGTAAAAGATTAAGAATATTAACTGAATACTTATCTATAAATTGTGTGTATCACTGGTAAGTTTTTCTCTGAGATGTAGCATTAAATATTTTAATATAATTTATTAAATTGTGGGAGATAAATGATAAAAATAAACTCCTTGTGCACAAAATAACGCTTGTCGAATGAATGAAATAAAGCCTTTTGGCAATCAGGATTTAAAGAGTGGTCCATGTCAAAGGAGGGATAGAGTATGCTTGTATAAATTTATTGAGAAGTCGCTTAGTAATTTCACGTAATAGAAAAGAAACCTTTTAGTATATGCTACAAATAATCAGATATTTGTATTGAAGTGTTATTTTATATTTTAATTTGTAAAGGGGACCAGTTGGGTTTCCTAGAACCCAAGCTCCCCAAAACTTTCAAACACCACCTAACTCTACTTAATATTTGTATTTTATATTATTTTATAACAAATAATTGGAAACAGGCTAACAAACAACATATTGATATTTTGTTTTAGCCTGTCTCTGCAAACGTTTTAAAGTAGTTAGGAAACATATATTATTTCATTTACTTTTTGATTCAAATTTGTTGCCTACTATACAGAGGAGCTAAACAACATATTTCGGATAATTATATATGGAGTTACCTCCAACACATTAGTGATTAGGACTTAATTCAAATTAGCAGTAAGTGCAACAGCTTATGTCTGAATAAAATATATAAAAAAACCTTTTATTAAATAACATTTCCAGTTTAACTAGACGGAAATCGAACTATTTTAAACCCCCAAACTTGCTACAGTTTAAAATAAGGTGTGCTGGCGTTCATATTTCCGTGTAACTAAACCGAATTATGTATACATCAAAAAAACAAGACAAGAAATAAAAATCGCCTTGCATTAAAATTTTAGAAATAAACATGCTTAAGTTTTACTTAAGAATCATTGTTTTTATATTGTCTACCTTTTGTACAAGTGAAAAATAAATATGCATCTAGTTGTTACTTTTATAAAGGCATTATTCCTATTAGTCTTAGTACCTCAATGGAGTAAGAAAATTATTTGTATGGCTGTATTAACACACCTGTAAAATTCAATATGCATACATAGAAAACAACTTCAATATGTCACAGGTATTATGAAATAATAATAATTTATCATACAGATATATCTTAGGGGAATCGATGCTGCCTCACTAGAAGGTAAATACTCTGCTCTTTATAATATAAAAATATTTTTTTAACCATTAAATTAACTATAGTAAAATATTTTAAACAACAATCTCCAACATTAAAACCATGTTAAGCTTTTAATGAAGTGTAACTTCTCTTAAAATCACATAATTTTTTTAAAGTGATAGATGATGTATTGTTTTAAATATATGATAGGACATTGTATATGGTTCGCGTCAACTATTTAGGAAAACATATTTTCCACAGTATTTTTTTTATATTAATTCTAGATATTTGACATCTTAAAAAAAATATTCCCATAATCTAATTGTTTTGGGGTTTTTTCTGGACAAATGATTTTTTAGTTAATAAAATACACGGACTCTCTTAAATGGAATAAAATAGAATTAATCTAGTGGTAACAAATGAATATATATAATAATACAGTTGATTAGAAAATATGCACTCTAAAAATAAATAGCATTTTCTTTTGTAAGTGCGACATGGAATAAAACATTTAAAACTTAGCTAGAAATAAAAAAGAAATATTCTTGGAACACTATTATTTTTTCGAAATAAACTATAAATTCTGAGGTATCAAAAGCTTTGTGTTGTGTTACTAGTTTTATCTACACTCTTATTTTCGTTTTCCAGAATATCTTGCATGTAATGACATAAGAATTGAATTTATATCTGTTAAACAAATAAGTATAACATTAAAAGTACATTTAGTGTATATTTAAGGCTAGATTTTAGAATGCCTTTAAAATTTTGTTTTCTTACTTTATATCGTCTTTGAACCATAACACCTAAGAGTATTTCAAATATTTAATAGCCAAATTGTATTCAAACTAATTGTTTTAAGTGACTATTATTTAATGTTCGCCCCTTTGTAGCCCTTTTATATCGATCACTTACTATTAGGGCTAGATCCGAGGTGAAACAATAGATGTAAAATACCTCTCACATCCAAAATGTATAAACCTTAAGCTGCTTACTTTTTAATATATATAGTCTATACAAAATTATTTTACATCAATAGCCCTATTTTGTTTTCATACTATTCTGCGTAGAATTTCAACCAATAAAGGGTATTTAAAAATAAAATACTATTGATGAAATAATTCAAATACAATTTGAAGGGTCCTGGGCTCAAAACCCAAGTAATCTGCAGGTGTAATTTTTCAAAATTTAGGAATAATAAATCATAGCTTAATGAACTATAAATATTATAAAATGAGTTTATAGCTTGACAATAAATTACTTTATAGTGAACCAGAGAAAACAAAACTCTAAATAAAAAATATTTATGTTAGAAATTATTTATTGTTCATAAAAACTCAAATAATGATTTTTAACCTAAAATTAAAAAAATATGTACATCAAACTGCTTATATCAATTAAAGAAATTAAATGTATTTAATGAATTTAATAGATTCTATTCTGATAGTAAAATAAACAAATACAAAATATTGTAATCAACTTGCTGTAATTTTCAATCTGTGTTTTATGTAGATGCACATATAACAAAAATAATTACTCTGGGCAAATTTATTTTATCTTTTATGACTTCAATAAGAAGTTCAATCAAACCAAGATTGTAGATACATGTAGACATCAGTATTTTCTCTCAGCAAACGTACGAGTGTTGCAAATTAAATTTGGACAGTTGAGCTCATTTTACAGATTCATATTGGCATGAATACACTGAATGAAAATAGAGCATGTATTGGGGAATTACGCTGAAACTAAGTGTCGGTAGTGTAGAATGAGATAAGACAAAATATAATTGGATGGACACATCAAAAAAATCTAATATTTACACTCATTACAAGTAAGTATTTAACTGTGGTATCACGTTCTAGCAAATTTGTAACATTAACATTATGTATGCAACTAAACCATCAAATGTGTAGATCCAATTGTTTGTAACATTTAAGTTACAATATATCTAATAGACACGATTATATTGTGGCAAACCAAATACATTCCGAAATGCAAGTCACATAAATATTTTCAGGTAAGAAAAATATGTCCTAAATAGTTTAAGTCACAATGTTTTTTTGGGTCAAACAAAATTATTTGTCCCGGACAGGGATAAGTATTACAATTATTATTTTAGAACAAACAAATTAGGTCTCGTACTAGGTAAATCACGCAATTAATTGGAGATAAACAAAATATGTATGTTCTGGACTAAGGAAGTTGCATTAGGTTCACGAGGAATAAATGGGGATATGCATCAGTTCACTGCCTTGCCCCTAATGTCTGCTGAACGCTGTCCCGTCCACACAGGTACATAGGCGAGAGCCACCCTGAGCGTGCCAAGGTGACCCGTCACGCTCCTGGGAATCAGTTCTACGCCATACCCAATCCTATCATCACGGTAACGGAACACACTCCTACACCCTCACCGGACTACATGAGGAGACAGGTGAGTTCTCATAGACCACTGGAATATTGTAGATACGAGGAGGGATATACCCTCTCTCTTTAAGGTACCACATTTGATATAGATATATACATTTTAAGGTAAAGTTTCTTTCGTCCTACTAAGTTGTTGAAGGGGATGAATTAGGGGAGGTCGTACCTAGAACTAGAGCCTATTTTATATACGCATATATGAAACCATCAAACAGTGTGTTGGGGAGCGAGTGGAAGAGTTTAATCAAATTAGTTAGTAAATATTAATTCTAAAAATATATGTCGACTAGAGATGAGAATGTTTAGGTTAAAATTTCAAATCGTTGAATCCCAGAATAAGGGCATGTGTTTGGACTTTGATTACAATATTTAAGTATTAACAAATCTGGTCCACAGTAGAACCAGGGTTAGTAATATTTTCAGCAACCAAACACTATTGTTGATTCGAGAATGTGAGAAGAATAAAAATTGAATTGTTTGGTTATACTTATGGCGTAAACATCTATTGGATACATAAATTAAATTCGGATTATCTATCTTGCGTTTGTTTAATTTAAAATGCTTAAGTTTTTTCCAGATTTTTTTGGGTTAGTTTTTGTTCTTTTCAGAATTCTGAAAAAAAAAAGTTTTTTTAAGAAAAATTGTACATGGTAGATCTTCAGTAACACGTCATATGGGTTGTACCTTGATATTATTTAGGCTTAAAACATGTATGTTCATACTGAGTTTATGAGTTTATCTAGAGAAAATTTACCATAGCATTGTTTAGTAGTGCAGACAGCACTTTTTCTACACTAAAAGTGTAATTTGCTATTAGGGTAAGGTAAGCATTTATAGAAGTAAAGTATTGTAAAACATTCTTTTATTTCACTGCATCCTCTTTACAATTTTTTTCTGTACAATTTTCTCTCAAACCGTTCCACCAGTTCAAGAGGGGTGTTTGTTATCCTCTTAACTTCCCGAAACCATACTGCCTCACATACCCCATGTTACATCCTCACGTCAACCACCCGAACTACTTCTTCCCGCGGGAGAAAATCCTCCGCGATTCGGCCAAGTGGGCTCACGGAGGTTTGTGGGAAACACTGGGCGTCCGATGACGTAATCTCAGCACACATTTTGCCCACGTGGTTGCAATTTTCCTAACCAAACATGCGATAGAAATATAGTTATATATTACAATAATAGACCCTATAATTTGAGAAGCATTTTGAGCTATGTTAATGCTTGGAAATTATTAAATGCTTTTAAAAGATATATATTAAATAACTAAGTTCTTAGTAAGTGATATGAAATAATCAATTAAGTAACATAACTATATATCTTTAACTAAACAAAATAGATAGTCTACTCCCAGTGATAGATTAGTGCACAAAGAAAGAGCGTCACTTTTAATCGATTAAGCTAAACTTTTGTTATTAGTGGTGGTCATTTGTCTTTTAGGGTGAAACTTAATCTACCTGGAGATAATTTGCTAAAAGGTGAGTTTAAATAATATATTAAAGTATATAACTTCTATATTTGTTTTTAATAATGTTCGTATTTGATTAGTTAAGGAGTAATAAATGATAAAATTATATTGTCTTTAGTAATATTCCCTTATCCTTATTTGAAATTAAGCTTAGTTTTCAATGATGACAGGTTCAATTGCTAAATGTACATGTTACACACCAAACCTTTCCTTCACCTCTGACAAGACGTGTATTAATCCCAACTTGTGAATGTGTGGAATGCCAGGCCTCCAACGTGGCTAGGATCCCACGTTAAGCTGTAGGTCCTCAATTTAATCTCATAACCATCCTATCATTACGCATTAGCTTAAGTTCGAATAACCCAGACGTGCAGTAAGACGCGGTGCTGCTACTACTACAACAACAACTAATAATAATAATATTAATAATAATAATAATAATAATAATAATAATACATGCTACACCATCTTCAGGTATTATTAAATAATAATTTAAGATGGTGTAAAATCTCTATATAACATCGAAACATGTCTTAATAGCAGACTAACGCTAATACCAATATTTGTATTAGTAATTATAAATCACATTTGTTCAAAGTTCAAAGTGACGTAGACGAATTATATAAGTATTTTTCCAAATTACACTTAGCTTCTTGAAATAAATCCTAGTTTTATTTGGTCAGTTCTCTCCCACGACTAAATTTAATAGATCTGTATTTTAAATCTGGTGTGGGATTGAACCAATATGGTTTTAAATCTATTTAGTAAATAACTTATTGTTCATCAACAACGTTTATTTTAAATATATATTTTTTTAATAAGAGTTCAACAGTGAGGAAGACTCACCGTTTTCTTCCACACCCCATAGTGTTAAATCTCCCCTTTGTATAAAGAGGCTCGTTTGCCGGTTTGTTTGTTTGTTTGTTTGTTTGTTCGCAACTAACTCAAAAACAACTGGACTAATACTTACTAGATCTTCACTCCTGTGTTTATTATATTCAAATAACGGACAAAAGCTATATTATTTCCCGCATAAATCCAACACATTATAAGGTTTTTCAATTAGACTGTTTCAAACCACACGATGATTCATTTTATTCCAATAATTTATGTAGAATTTCATTTTGTCTATCTTAATTAATAGCCAAATTAACTGTAAATCCAATTAGTAATTATAAAGAACATTTCAATCTTATTTATAAAAAGAAAATATATATTGATTTGATTGTTTGATTCGTAATAACATAGATGGCTAGATCATATTTCTCTGACCAAAATCACACATATACAAAGTTTCACTTATGTATTTGATTTGTTCTTTTATATACATGAATAAGTATTTAGACAAATATACGGGACATATAATAGAATGTAAATTTGAGAATAGACACGGTCACTTCAATATAAATAAATTTTGCATTAGTACTTAGGTTTACTTAAAGATGTGCACCTTGGGCGTATTTTTTTAAAATATATATTCACCTATATTGATAGCAAAATGAGCTAAGACACTTGGCTGCCAGTGTCTGTTACAGCCAACAGCAGGAATTTGAGATTTCACATTATTACTGTAGGGAACCTAGTTGAACTAAAGATAGCGTTTGTTTATTTATTATTATTATTTTTATTATTGAACACCTTTGTGAGCCTGGCACATTCAAATGATTGGCCATCACTTCACTTAACCAAAAACGAAAGGAAAAACAAATCTTATATTTGGTATAGATCTACGTACCTAAGGAAAGCTTGGGTATGCATCTTGAACATATTATCCTTACCCTTTCATTACATACGAAGTTTTATAACTAAACCACGTGTCGAGCTACGTGGCTAATTTTAATACCAGAAAACCGCGGGGAGGTAGGAGGGGGAAGGCTTATTAAATTTACCCTTCATTTAATTTGTAAGCTGGAAATCTTATATCTCAATGTTTCCACTATAGTGTAGCTTATAAGTTAGGTATAAACTACAGTTAGTCAAGGTAAGGCGATTACCTTTCAGCATAACTTAAGTCTACTTAGTGAAACATATAATACTTCAATATAACTACCACTAGTACCATCAAAAAGATAAATAGCATGATGAAACTTGGAATAAACTTTCGTACTCAAAGAAATCTTTGTAATTTTTATTTCCTACTCTACGAGTATATGCAGTCAAGTTTTAATGATTTTGTTGCAGTCAATATTTTACTTTAACGAATATAATTAAATAGTTACGATCAAAATACATTTCAATTTTCGCTAAACATTTCACCTTTAATTTACCGTCAATTTATGTTCTAATGGAAATAAAAACTTAAACTTCAAAATGAAATGTGTAGTTCTAACATTGTTGTTCATTGAAAACCAACCATTTTTTGTTTGTTGAACTTAAGACTTATTGAATTACAGAAGTCAATTCTATACCAGAGAGAGCTCTTATTTTGGAAACACATAGACTAACTGAAATTATGGATTGGGAAGGGTATGAAAGGTTGAGTGCAAACAGTCACTACAACCCACCCCTTCCGGTCTTAGGTGTCATACCACGTTTGAAGCAATAAAAAACTAATAGGCGTCTTCACCGTGCACTATATCTTTTTCCCGATAAGCAATAGAGGAGTGTGTCAATATCCACTATACATAACATCTTTCAGCACACTTTTTAAGTGACTGGATGTGTGATGTTAAGAGGGAGAGGATGAAATGTCACATAAAGAACTGTTAAATTATTCGTCAGTGACATTTCAGTTGAAACTAAATACTTTATTGATATGGAGTATGAAGTTATACATGGTAAAAACTCATCAGATGAGGATATTGTTTAGCTGTGGGTCTTACCAATAAAACAAGTTAGGTGACCTGGCGGTCTGGGGTTAAGGTGTCGGACTTCTGTGTTGGAAGTCCGGGGCTCAATCCTTGGTCCCAGCACAGGTATATCTGATTGCCAAACCCTTCCTTCAACTATGATAAGACGTGTATTAATCACAACTTGTGAATGTGGGGAATGCCAGACATCCACCGTAGTTCCGATCCCACTTTAAGCTGTAGGTTCTCCATTTCATCTCACAATCACCCTACCATTACACATTAGCGTAAGTGCTTATAACCCGAACGGGTAGTAAGACGTGGTTATAATAATAATAATGATAATAATAATAATAATAATAATAATAATAAACATGTTAACGTAGAGGTGACTAAGACGGGCGAGATGAAGTTGTCCCGGCAGTAAAAGAGTTGTTGGAAAGTATCACAATTGTTCTACGGTGTTTTTATTTAGCACCACGTCTAACTTCCCATTCGGTTTATACGTTTGTGTACTAATTAACGTAATGAATTTGAGAGGAGGTATACCCGTATTTGCGTGGAGGGAGAGTTGAAAAACTGCTCTCGGTACACTGTATTGAGATTCAAACCTTTATCAACCCCGTAATCAGCAATTAAGTCTACTGCGGGAGAAGAGCTCTAGATTATGTGGCTACTGAAGTGGTTCCTAATGTTTATTGAATGTATGTACTACATGACTATTGGAAAGAACTGACGTATATAGGAGGATGACATTAGAAAGGCCCTGAAGGAGATAGGGTGTAATAAGAAAGACTGGATAGAATTTGCTCAAGATAGGTATAGGTGGCGTACTTTTGTGGGTGCTGCAATGAACTTATGAGTTCCTAATGCCATAGAGTAAGTAATAGTATGTACAATATGGAATTAAATGTGATAAAAGTTATAACTTCAGAGAAGTATACGGGAAATATTTAATCTAAACAGTATGAATTAAACAACACATATAGCTGACTGTTTAAATGTTTGATAGTATATTTTAATAAAATGGATCCTGTTAGGGATATTTTGTTTGTTTTTTGTTTGAAGCTACACCTTTTATTAAATGTCAAGAGTAAACACATTCAGTTTAATGAGATCTGTAAATTGTGAGCCAAGTAATTGTCTCAGTAGAGTTAATTATCCATGCAATTGACTGAACATTGATTACTTAAGGACTAAACCTACCTGGATACATTGTGGGTGATTCTAATATCAAAGAACATATAATTTGAAAATGTTTATGGATACTCATTGAAACCTAGAGTATGAAACCTTATTCGTAGTTTTTAAATTAAATATAAAGTGTGGCTTTAAACTCCATAACTATTGGGGGGTGTATCCTTAAACTAAATTATCCAAATTATTTTAAACCTTACATAAATAGTTAGGTAAGTATTTAGGGTTTTCAATTTATACTCTGTTTTGCAACCAAAGTCATCCTAAAACTAGAAACATCGTGAATATCAATTAGGGTAATTTAAAAAAACAAAGAAAATTGAAAGCGGAAACTTGTTATGAAACGATGTTTTTAGTGTAGAGTTAGGTTTTGCTATTACACGTATTGTGTTTCTTGAAGCTTAAACTGCCTGGTAGATGGTATGGTTGAATGTCAATCGAAGTATCATGTAAATTTTAAACTGACTGATTGCTGGTGTGAGTGAATTCCAAACTAAGTATCATGTAAATTTTAAACTGACTGATTTCTGGCGTAAGTGAATGCCAAACAGAGTATCATGTATATTTTAAACTGACTGATTTCTGGCGTGAGTGAATGCCAAACAAAGTATCATGTAAATTTTAAACTGACTGATTGCTGGTGTGAGTGAATGCCAAACAAAGTATCATGTAAATTTTAAACTGACTGATTGCCGGTGTAAGTGAATGTCGACCAAGTCATAGAAAAATAAAACTTTGAATGCGTACTAGGGGAAAACTGAGGGTTCACAAACTATAAATGTTTTCCCTTCTTCCTATAACACAAATTCTATACTTGATTCACATGACCAATAGTTTTTGGGGCTAATAGGATATCTTACGTTATGTATAATTCTCTATAACTATGTGACTTTAGTTTAATAGTGATTTGTTTTTTATTGAAACTATATCCAAGGAGAAATTCCAAACTTTATCCAAAAACCTTTTTTAAAAAAACCAAACACTTCACCTGGGCAAGGCAGGGCACATGCAGCAATATTTACGAATGGTGCGATTTTAACGTCTTAAATCACATGATAACTGGTGTGGTTAGTTTCAAAACTAAGAAACATATGAATCTGAAAACCCTCCCTCTCATTTCTCTTTCTTTGCCGGCTCATTTACAAAGCTTACTTTTACTCGGAACCACTTTAATTTCAAGTTGAATGTTTTTTTTCTTTCTAATATCAAATACCCACCCCCTTCCATCATACTCTTCACTTTCACTAATACCATGCTAATACTTCCTATTTCCTTTGTAAATATCTTGACATGGGTCTACCCAGATTTGTTGCCTAAATAAACACAGAATAAATATATATTTTAAAAATGTACCAAAATGGTGGTGAATAGATAAATAGTTAATTGTGTCTTTATTTTGATATTGTTAAAACCTTAAATAAAGCAGTATTTTTTAAATTTATTTTTTGTCTACTTGGAGGGGGTTAAATACCCCCTACCCCATGGCTAGGCCTTGAGTGTTACCCACAATCACTGTTGGAAACTTAACATGGCAGTTGACCGACCGTGTGTATAGCATTGAGGCTGACCTCTGAGCCTGGCGGGAGTTTGTAAACATACCTTGTAAAAGTAATTGTTGCCCACCGCACTACCATTAGTTTTAATGTGCTCTAAGGTACAAAAATATGGGTGACCTATGCCTTAGGGTGAGCACCTTGGATGTATTTTTTAAATTATATATTGTGAAACTCACTATTTGGTCCTTTGTAAGTTTGCCTATAATTTAATTTAAATAATAAAATAAGCTTTAAATCTGTATATGAATTTTTTGGAGTATTTAGGGTGTGCATATTGAAAGTAATTTTTATTTATTCTCTACTTTTACAATCTTATGTGTTAGACATCGGGACCGATCGAGTAACTAAACAAACAATATACATGAAGAAAGCGAACTTGATATGATCTTAGGTTCATTGGCTAAATTTGTTTTTTCTCTTACACATATTGAAAATATGACATCTTAAACAACGTTATCACTGGTGTGGGCAGTTCAAAAACCAAATATCATATAAATCAGAAATGTGGTGGCTACTTAAGTCAACATGCAAAAATGTACTTTTGGATTCCCGTTTAAACCATACCCATTCAGCACACATACACTACTGATTTTATCCATACGCGTCTTCCACATACATTTTCTAGATATCTCTTTCCAAAACTATTCACCTTGCTCTTAAGTTTCTCCTGATATCTCATATTTCATATTCATTTAATAATGTAGGAATTAACACAATTTTATACACTGCCATCTTTGCTTCTATCGATACTACTTCATTCTTTTGCAATAGTGCACTTATAACCCAATATTCTCCAAGATGTATTCATCCATTTGTTGGTTTCTTCATCCATCCTTCCATTTTTACAAAACATTCTGCCTAGACACGCAAAATCGTTCTCTTGTTTTAACTGTTTTCCATTTATACTAAGCAAAAAATCATTTACTGATCCATAATTATAAAAAACTATCACCATAGATTTGGAAACCTTAATACGAAAGTTCATTCTACCTGTCGCCACATTCCGAGGATTTAATGCATTCTACAAATCACTTTCATTCTCAACCATTAATACTGCATCATCTACAAATAGCAGCACATTATCCACTTACACACCAATCGCTTCCTCACAAGTCTCCCTTATACAGTTATCCAAGAACACATTACAATACTAAGGGCGTGAATCGCATAAATATCAGCTTGTAATGTTAAAAAGGTATCGAAAAGAGTTCATTAACAGTATGTGCAGTTTATTAAACTTTGATTTGTTTTCCATGCCAGGAACTTTCATCTCATATATATAATAATAAAATTGCTTAATTAATTTCTATTAGAATTTATTGTTAGCATAAATATAATAGATTTTACTTAAACACTTGATATTTTATAGTTAATTAATCATATAAATATATATTACATGATTAAATACAGCCACTCTGAAATTCTGAAGCCAATAATTAATATTTTGCACTGTATAGCTATTTATATCTGAAATGTTTCATTGAGTCGTGTCTGGTGTTCTGACTTATTTAATATCGTCTTTTTAAATAGTGTATCCAAGAAACATGTCCATAAATTTATTCACATATCGGTTACATTTCAATATTTTTAAATACACAAAATATATTAAACTAATTCAATTTACGTTAAGATTATTTGCACGCGTGTCATGGTAGCTACTCGATCCAAGCGTAAGTTTCAAGTTTGTTGTCTACAGGCCAGTTTTCATCCTGATCCAGTTTCTATATTTGGCCACCCTCGTGTACACCCCAGGACTTTGTAAATCACCAGTTCCTTCTCCCCATGAAGTTATTCCAACCAGCTTGGGGGAATTCCTCCCAATAATCATTGGTCCACCCGAATCACCCTGCAATAAAAAGAAAAATAGGGGTAGTTAATACATAATATAAGGGTTATGATCATAATTGTATTGTACTGTCTAAATACATGAGGATATTATTATATTTATACTTTCTAGGCCCCTGCAAAGTTATCTGTTAAAAAAATAAAAAAGTAAAAAAACATCATTTAAAAAATCCTGCCATTAGTTTATTATAATTTAAGCTTTTAATTAAGAAGGGAATTTAGTTAAATTGTAAGAACGTGTCTTATTCTTTCACAATAAATTGTCCTACAAACAACGCATTACTTAAATCTAGTGCAAAAAATAAACAGCAGAGAAAACAGTGTCTACAAAGCCTTATATTCAACTAACATATATAACAAGGAGTTAATAGATATAGGCTACAATAGAAAATTGTGTTTGTATTCTGACTAGGATATTTATAGGGTAAGTATTTATAAATGTATCAGCACAGGTTAAGTTTTTTTTTCTACTTTACGATAGGAATTATTATCTCATTATATCTTATTATATTAACTCACTAACTTGCGGTAATATTCATTGTTTAAACATCAAATTAAGCTATATTCTTCTCCTGCACTTATTATGATCAAATATCAAAACGCTTGTAGCATTAAAGTATTATAAAAATATGTTTCATGACAAAAAATGTATAGTTCCGTAGTCAAAATTTAATCTTGGTTATACACATTTTGCTCACTAAGTAAACGAACGGATTAATAAACTCCTATATTCTGCAACGGCCGAGCATTGGTGATCTACTTCTTATGGTTTCATGATCAAACTAAGGAAACATTAAGTGGAGTAGTGATTTATAAAGTATAGGGTATTGTTCTTCATCAACTTTTCCCTACTACCCTCTCAAGAAGAGAAAGAAGTATTCATTGGGTAGCATGAGTTCTAAGTTCAGCAATATACACATAAAATACAGAGTGTTCGGAATCTCTTAGCCCAAATTGCATGTATAGTTTGTTTGAATTAAAACTAATACAAAATCCTTTATACACTTATATCTGGAAAATTATGCTAATACCATTAAATTGTGTTCAAAGTCTCAGCGTACAGGACCGGGAGAGCATAGCTATTCAAGCATGCATGTACAACAGGATGCGTTACTGCTCACCTCAACATCTTGGAGTATGGCAGCAGATTACACCACAATAATAGTAAACAAAACAACAGTCCCTCTAGAAATGCGAATACGTTCTTAGGGTCATCACTAACGGTCCTACATCACAGAAAGGGCTTGCCACTATTACATGTGCAGTGGCGCACCCCTAGCTCCTATGCAATCTGTATACATTCATGCTTGAATAGCCATGCTCTCCCGGCGCTCTGCGCTGTCACTTTGAACACAATTTAATGGTACTAACATAGTTTTCCGGATGAAAATATTTAGGGATTTTGTATTACTATTGGTTTAAACAACCTATATGTGCAGTTTAGGCAATGAGTTCCCGAAAAACCTGTATATGTCATGTATAGTACTCAACCTGAAGGTGGTTTGAATTCTCAACAGTTCCAACTTCAGCTGTAAAGCCTAAACAGAACTGGAGAAGCGTACTAGGGAAATGAGGTGTATGCTCTTTTCACATTGCTTTCCTCACCAAGCAGTAATGTACACATCACATCAGTCAACCAAGACCACTTAAATGCATACAACAGCTAGCCCAATAAGTGACATCCTCACTCCATTCATCTCAGGGACTGGCTGTATATTTAATGAGATTATAATGAAATTCAGGACCAGTAAAAATGTTATGCAATTTAGTTTTTTAAATGTAGGGTCTAATGAGGGTGATTAGGCCTACATATTATTCTGGTATGTCGGGGACTCCACTAAATAAAATTTGCAAACCTCAAGTGGATCTGAGACTGTTAAAACAAGAAGATGCCATATTATATTAACCAAATCATTTTAAATTATAATGTAAGCAATAAACAACTGAACATAACCAATCAATAAAATATTACCATTCTTGTATCCTTGAGAAACGAAGCAGCACATATCATGTTTTTGGTGATGGAATAGGTAGAGCTGAAAGCATCCGTGTCCCTGCAACTATTTTGGTCCATTATCTCTACTTTAACGTCTTTTAAAACAGAACTTCCTGGTAGATCAACCCCCTGTAGACAATCATCGTCGTTGTCATGAAGTCTACAGTACATACAACATTTCAAAGGGTAAACATATCGTGACATTCTCAACATAAATTGGTTTATATTAACTTTATTTTGGAATTTTATTAGGGGTTTTTGAACACTTACACACCAGAGGGACAAGCGATTAGTATGGTCTATCACGACCAGTTCACAAATAGTATTTGTATAATCGATATTTCCAGAGTATTACCTGGTAGCCTTTTAAACAAAAGCTACAGGACAGTCTTATTAATCAACACTCGTATTTAAATCAAGGTATCATTGTAGTTTATCTTTAGTCAACAAAACAATTATATTGGACGCTAGAGTCGATTATAAAATTGATTCGTCTTACCGTGCTTCCCCAGCCAACAACAATGGCTTTAATATTTGGCTTCACTGCTTCGTTCTGCTTGGGCAGAGCTATGTACCTCACTGATGGATTGTCCGAAAATGGTTTCTTTACCTACAGCAAAACCCAGAATACATATTTGTTTCATTTTTTTTTATTTCACTTTAAGATGATTGATTTTTTTTTAAACTGTGCGCAAATATGATTGTTCAGTCACTCAAATTTATATTTGATCCTAGACCAAGAAAAGACAATATCACCTTAAAACCATCATCAATAATTAATAATGCTTTATTTTTATTTAGACTGGTCTATGGACGTGAGTCAGAGTTGTTTGTTGTAAAAGTTTTTTTTAACTACCCATTTTAACCAATTTTGACCAAACACTGTATCCACATAGTAGTTTCTAAAACACAAAGCACGTAAATGCCCTTAGTAAATATAGTCAAATTTATAGACAGACCAGGACTCTATAAAAAATATGTATTTGTTGTATTAATAAAATTAATAGTTTATTGGTATGTCTTGAAAATTGCGTGATATCTACGAAACGCATAAGACTTAAATTTTAAAATCAGTAGCCCCTTTGATCAAAAATGTGCAACTCAAAGCAGGAACTTTAAATGTATGATTATATTTTTTTTAATTTATTAAAAACTAGGTTGGAAGAAATAAAATAATGTAGTTATTTTGTTTCTATTTTAATAAAAGTAGAGCGTTGTCTAGGTACGTCTTCTAGATTTTAATGATGATAATGATGATAATAATAATAAGTGCATGAAACTATAATGAAAATAGAAAAAAATAAACAGTTTTTTAAGAAGGTGAAACTTTGGGTTAAGTAAAATAAAATCATCTAAAAAAATGTTTTGCCATCACTGTATCCACATAGTAGTTCCTTACTAAAGTATTAGTATAAATTATAATATTATATCGCTAGAGATAATACTAACGTATCCAAAAGAATTTGAAATGTTTAATTTTAAAAAATTATAATTTTTGTTGGTTCAAGTGAAACACAAATATAGATCCCTAATGGTCTCTTGGTGACCTGGTGGTCTAGGGTTAAGGTGTCGGATTTCTTTGTTGGTGGTCCGGGGCTCAATCCTCAGTCCTGGCACAGATTTATCTGATTGCCAAATCCTTCCTTCACCTCTGACAAGACGTGTATTAATCACAACTTGTAAATGTGGGGAATTCCATGCCTCTACCTTGGTTCGGATCTCACGTTAAACTGTAAGTCCTCCATTTCATCTCACAGTCACCCTTTCATTAAATATTTGCGTAAGTGCGTACAACCCAAACGGGTAATAATACCCGGTGATAATAATAATAATAATAATAATAATAATAGTCTCTTGGTGAACTGAGTCTACATCATTAAATAGAATCAAATCAATTGCCAGAATATTATTATATGTTGAATATTAATGGAAAATGACTACCTTTACAAGCGCAATATCCTCGTCCTGTGTCTCTGGATCAAAATTATGATGAATGATGAAATATTTGACTGGGTGAAGACTGCCTCCTCTGTGTCTGATTACACTGCCCGCTCTTAGCTCTAGGTTCTTTGCTTTCATGCTGAAAGATGTGTATAGATAAGTGTTTTGGTAGAGTAATGCACTAACATTGGAATATTCTTTAATTTTCCCAAATTCGAATAATTAATATCAAATTTCGCTTGAAGATTACACATTTTAAGAAAGAATAAAAATTATTACTGACGTGTTTGTTCACTTTTTAAACACTATACATCTTATACTTATGGGTTTGGAATTAAAGAAATGGAATTGAGTGAAAATAAATATACATTTTCCTAGAAGGAACGGGAAATACTATTTAGAAACTAATATGCAATACAAAGAGCGGTATTTAAATCCTAGCTTCCCCATCACCAGAATAAAAATTCAAATGAGCTTGAAGTCTAATCAACGTGTTTATAAACGTGTATGTTTTGTTATTATTCTTTGGAATTTAATATTTAATCTTGTTTTCTTTATGTAGCCCAAATTTACTCAATTTAAACTATCGTGTTTCTGATAATAATTAGAAATATTACTTATGTCTTTGTTCCATAAATAAGACCCAGTTAAAATGTTTAAAAATATCTACTATATATTTTACATTAATTTATAAATCCAGGATCAGGATAGGTGATAAATAAGGGTTTATATACATAAACACCAAATAATATCATAATTTTATGTGAAAAAAAAACCAAGTTCTTTCACGAAGATAATCAATATTATTATTATTTATCATATAACTTAATTTTTCTTGTAATTTACACACTAAAAATGGCTAACATTGAATTAAAATGTCTGTTTTGTAACAAATCGTCTTTTGTTGGCAGTAGGATGAATCCATAATTAAATATTAATCGTTTTCTTCATCATCACTCAGTTTCAAAATAGGCTCCTAATACTAGGGGTCGACCACTCTCTCTGAAATAATACCATAAGCATCGTTATATACTTTATTGGTATTTTCCTTGGTGTTTTGCTAGTGTTGTTGAGATCCTTAATTTAAATTAAATAATTTTATAAAAATAACACACCCATCAAAAACAAACAGATAATGTCATCACATTAAAGAATAGAAATGACCGATAGCATTAAGAAAAGTTTAAAAATCCCAAAATCGATTACAGAAGCTCCATAAGATGAAAAACTCGATATTCTGTATGTACACTCCATTCACCATATAAGTTTACCTTGGTTAATCTTGTAAAAAATTAATCAAATAAGATGTAAAGAGGTTAAGGTAAGACTGCGACGTTTCAGAGTAAACGGAATGTATGTAGGAGTACTTCGAGAAATGTTGTAGCTAAGCCAGGGCTGTTCATGGCGGTACCCTGGAACTTTTTTGACCGAACGAGAACCAATCTGTTACTATAAAAGGTTTAGAAATAAAGTTTTGAAATAAAAAGAACGCACCAAACCAGGTTGCAATATAGCCTTACATTCCGTAGCAGATACAAAGCCCGCTAGATGAGTGTGTAGCTGTATCATCATTTTAAATAAACAAATTGTATATAAAAGTACAGAGTATACCTCGAAACCAAGCGATATATAGTTCAAACCAAACCTCCCTTTGAACCTGCAAATAAAACAAATAAAATTGGAACTGAAATATCTGGAGTTTCTAATGTTGACAATCAGCTGTGTGAGGGAGGTAATAGAACTAGCAAGACTAGTTTATGGTTCGAACTCATCTCATTTATAGAAAACCTCGTGGTGTAGTGGTAATTGCTCTTGGCTTAGAGCCTAGGGGTCTCAGGTTAGATTCCCGGCTGGCATCTTGGGCATATTTCCCTTAAAGAGAATGATCCCAAAGGTTAAAAAGGTTTGGTTAGTTAGACTTAAGCTAGGATAAGACTCATACTAGCTCCACAACTTCATAATAACCATCATCCCATCATCTCATTGTGGGTACGACGTGTAGACAACCTTCTATGGTGTACCCTGGGCAACGTTCTGTGACACAAGAGTGGATAATAGTCTACACATATGGTGACGGTATCTGGGTGTTGTGTCCAACCCGTTCATATGTTCCATACGATTAAAAAAACTAATTTATTAAACTGCAAAGGCCAAGGACGTCTTGTGCTTGGCTCTGAGATCTAACTTACTAAGCAATGAGAAAAACTCATGCCTAGTGCCAAACATGTAAGGTTTGATGGTCCCTTTTGAAAGTGCTTGAACCTACCCTGTCAAGCAATGAGCAGCGGTGATGGCCCAAGACTTGCCGATGGCTGAAGCGCCACAAAACTGGTGTGTCTGGTCTTCTAATGCCAACTGAAAAAAATAATAGATTCATGTTTAAGAACTGTTTTACAAAATTGTGTTTCATTAAAAGGGGTTTGTAGCCCAACTAGTTACAATGATACATTTTCATATTTAATTATCTTAATGTTTTCCTTGTTTTCTTCTATATTAGGTTAGTCATAAGATATACCCCCTAAGTCATTGGGCAAGTTTTGATAGTGCATATAAATGTATATTCTGGGGGAAAGTATTTTGCATGCATATCTTAAATTTATAAGGTAATAATGCGTATTTACTCTAACAGTCGTACTTGTCCCCTTTCTGCATCGGCTAATATATAAGAATTAATCAATATTTTAACAAAATGGCCACTCTCATTTTTTTTTCGGCAAAATGACTGTGAATGTGTAAACTCTCGTTTTTATCACATCTCCGTAACTATTTCAAATATGAAACTACTCATCATTGCATATATGTAGGTGTATATATAGTAAAAATATTGTATTTGAAACATATTTTTATAAAACCAATAATTTTCAAGCCAAACATAAATATGTATATTTTTTAATTTTTCCAAAATTAAAGGTCAAGTATTGCGACCATAAAAAAAATCCCACCTCGACACCTAGAGAGTGCTTTTTTTTTCAATTCCGTCTGTCTGTGTGTCTGTTTAACCTTAAAATTAAAAGTAGGTTAGTAAATGGCAAAAAGAGGAAAAATTGATTTCCTCAAAATCGGCTCTAACGATTTTGTTTAAAACTCGTATCTGGGCTTTAACTACAATTATAAACAAAATGGCTTTTTTCATTTTCTTATGAATATGACTCTTAGGGTACTTTACACAAGCGTAAATTTCCTTATCTCTGCAACTATTTAAGATATTAAATAACTTATCATCGCAAAATGTAGTACTATTAAAAATAAAAAACTTGTATTTTAAATATGTATTTACTAAAACAATAGTTTAGAAAATATTGGTGGATATATTAACATAATTTTGTGAGATTTAGTTGTACTGAGATACAACTTACGTTTTAACGCAATAATTCTTCAATTCCATATAGAAAGTAAATAATTAATTCTCGCAATTTATGTTTTTTTTCTTTAACCTCTTAGTGGAAATATTCGTAGAGCATTGATCTATCTCCATCATCTTAGACTCAATAGTCAATATCTACCTTTTTTATTAGTCTAAATTCATAAATGAGGAATTTAATAAAAAGGCGATAACCATAAGATATAAAATGTCATAAACTTGAACCGGAAGTTGAAATTTTAATACGAAATAGTGAGCCTTGTGAATCCAATATCTATCTTTTTTCTGTCCAAATAAACTAGTGAGGCTTTTAATTTTTTGAAGATAGAATCATAAAATTTAAATCATAGAGTCAAAAAAGTTTATTATAACGCCATTTTGGCTCGGTTTAGCTAGTATATTATTTATTTCACATATATAATGATTTTTTTAGACAATTGAGTGAGAAAGTCTGTGTGGAGATCCATACCTTTTATTTTTTTCATATTATTTTTATATTTTGCTTATTTATATGGATATTTTACTATTTGATTGTGCATGCATAGCATAGGATGTATGAAATAAAATATGTTTTTACAAGTCAAATAAGATACTAATAAAAGTTCACAAATATCTTTCGAAATTTTGGTCGTTCTTAGATCAAGAAGGAGAATTACGCCATTAAAGTTGTTCGGAAGTTTTATTAAATATATATTTCTCAAACCTAAACTATAGCAACCGAACAAATACTTTCGAGTGGATATTCAACATCTGAAAGGGCTTCAAAGTAGAATACCTATACTTCCCCATTGTGGCAAACCCATATGAAGTTTCCTGTATTTTAATTCATTCACAGTATATTTGCTGTTATTTATTGAAGGGGATATTTCAAACTGACTCTAGATAATTCGGTTTGTATTTCAAAGTTAGTTAAATCTACCTTGTGCTTGAAAGAGTGCTAAACATTTAATTAGCTACCCCTGTAAATGGCGTAGTATATAGTTTGTTGTAGAAATTTATTTTTAACTTTGGCAAGAAGATTATATAGAAATGGTTTTAGTTCTCTAAACCTCTATTTATAAATTATCGTTTTGTAAAAAATTATAAAAATAAATCTTTAGGAGGTATGGGGATGAAAGAATTAATCTTTTTTTTTTAATTAAGGTTATTTAGGATATGAAAGTATACTAATATTTTAAAGAAATTGGTCAATCCAGTTTTTCTTTCAGTGGTGTGCATAGTGAAGTGATATCTAGGATCTAATCCTTTCATTTATTTTATGACTACTTGGTTTTGGTGTTAATACACTTCCAAAATAGGAAACTGGTTTTCCCCACTAGGTTCGGGCTATATGCCTGAGTACTAATTATTACTCTAATGTGTTAAAGATAAGGTAGGTTGAATTTAAAGAAAGTACATTCGCATTATCGTGAATGGAGTGTGGAAAACAATTTAGGATAATCCACCCCCAGTGCACCCAACCAGGGTCGAATCGTGATATACTCGTCATAGGCAGCCTGTATATTTCAATAGTGGTGCGCTAGACTATGAGGCCATCGTATCGGGTACCACTACTCTGGTTATTATATATTATATGCTATCTGGAATTAAGTCCAGAGTTAATTATTTGGCCATAATGATTTTTCTTTCCATTTAAGTTATATTTGTATAAATTAACTTTAATTTTTTTTTAAATAAACTATTAATCTATATTTGTTTGTGATTATATAAATGATAAGACTCTAATCAGTAAATCAATGTAATATATGTTATTATTATTATTATTATTATTATTATTATTATTATTATTAGCACCGCGTCTTACTACCCGTTCGGGTTGTACGCACTTACGCTAATGTGTAATGGTAGGGTGATTGTGAGATGAAATGAAGGACCTACAGCTTAACGTGGAATTCGAACNTTAACGTGGAATTCGAACCACGGTGGAGGCCTGGCATTCCCCCTATTCACAAGATGTCTTGTCAGAGGTGAAGGAGGGGTATGGTAATCAGATAAATCTGTACCGGGACCGAGGATTGAACCCCGGCCGCCAGCACAAAAGCCTGACACCTTACCCCTAGACCGCCATTTCACCAATGTAATATATGGAAGGAGCCTAAAATAAGTGTAGATGTAGGGAAGGGACTAGAATATTGATCTATAAATGTGTAGTAGGTCTGACATAGAATTGTGTAATAAGTCAACAAAATTAAAAAGTTAAAAATCAAAGTGAGAGTAGTTGATTAAACGATTATATTGCCAATTAAATTAAACTCAGGACTAAAAAATAAAATAATTGTAAACTATTCCTTTATTAATTATAGCATTACAATAAGAAGATGAAAATTTAATTCATTGTATTTGAACTCGTAATATTATTGTATGTCTCTATTCTAAGGTCTTTTTTTTTCACAATAGAAGACAGTGACTGTTTATAGCATGGAGTGAGCACATCGTGGCAATTTGTAACTGTAACCGGATAGTATACGTTTCACCAACTTACCATGAACGGATATTCTCCCAGATCAGAACGAGAACCACCCAGTATACTTTCATGTGTTAGATTATTCATCTTTGGTTTGCTTGATTCTCCTGTCAAAATTAAGATTACGTTAACATACACATTCTATGCCTAGTCATCCGCATCTTACTACCTGTCCGGGTACTCCGAATATTATAACAAATGGGTTGTATATTAGTAAGATATAATTATCAACACGCGTTTTATAATTTGGGTAAGGAGAGACTGTTAAATTACTAAGAAAAATACCTACAGTAAACAAGGGAGTATTTAAACTTTTGACCTTCCCATCACTAATAAGACAAATTAAAACTGAGATTTTGGTAGGAGTAACCACTAATACTGCTTAAAACAAATTCATATATTTATAGTGAAATAATCCATACCTTTAAATAAACACCAGTTTTATATAAACTAATGCACTTTAGTTAGGCAAATTTGATAAGTAGTGGAGACGAAATTGGATCATTTCGTAAACAGGGATGGGGGGCTATGTCTTTTCTACGTCTAAAATAGTTTGTACTTTGATTTATGGTTGATCAGTTGGCTTAGAAAGTTCACTTTAAATACTTCTTATGAATAAAAGGCACTTATATATATATTTTAGTCATTGAACATCTTAGGATAATACTGTTTCTATGATCTTATCTGGGTGTGCTTGTTGTCAAAGGTTCAGGTTACTTTTACGGTCTTCATCTGTAAATCAACTGAATGTTTACAATCAATTATTATTAATTTAATGTAGTTATTTGTCACTCAAATTTAGACCCAAATTATTATATTCATATGACTTAATAGTTATTTTAATAATAGAATAGATAAAACACTTTATCCCATTCCCATTAATTCCACTCTATGATGTGTGATAAATTATTTATTTAGTTTCAGGATGATCTTAATTAAATAGTTATTAAATACTTGACCGACAAAGCCAAAAGTGTCAAGATTCAATTTTTCTTTAATATACTATATATATCCAAAATTGAGATTTAAGTTATTTCTCTTTATAGTAATATAGTTTAAATTGATACACTCCTGAATAATTTTAAAATTTAATTAAATTGGTTTGCAAATAAATTTAATATGACTGAGAATTTAATTAAAACTACAAAATTAATAAAATCGCTGACTTAAAATATGACATATATTTGTTTTTTTAATAAAATCGAAATGCATTCTAGTGATTAAAATAGATCCTATTAGATTGCAATCTGAACCATTTTCAAAATAATATGTGTCCCGAATTTAAACATATGGATTACGATTATAATGTATGGTAACATTGATATTATTTAAATGACTACCAAACTTTTTTAATTAATTTAAAAATAAATTACCCAACGTTGACTTATATTGAGAAACAAAGCTATTTTACAATCAGTTCAGTATATTAAATTAATAACTGTAAGATATACAAAAACTCACAAATTAAAACATATCACCTTACCCTGATTAAAAAATGTAACCACAACAAATAATATTTTCAAAATCATCTTCTATTAAATTTTGTTGGAAATTTACACTATAAAAAATCAAATACTTAGTTCTATATCTGTGGTGGACACAAATATATTTAATTACATACTCTTCAGAAACTCAATGTCTCTAATATTGGTCACTTTCCTTGAAGGAGACTTTTAACTGATAAGCACATCCTTTTGGAGGGAAACAGATAAGTTCCAGTCTTAATCTAATGTTTCTTATAGCGGAAGAATTTCCGGTGTATGATATGTATGGTTTGTTTATCTTTACAGTACATATTGTTCTATAGAATTGTTTTTCAATTTACAAATATGTTTAGCTGTTTGCAAAGGTTTTTTGAAACAAATTAACAATATAGTCTACAAATAAATTGTTTTATATTAATAAATTTCTTAACATCTTAAATATAGGAGGTAATATTAAAGACTATGGAAACAGTAATGAATGTAAATATTAATATTAAACATTGTTGTCAATTTACATTTAAATGAAATATTTAAAATAAACATTATCACAAATCAACTGACCAGGGATACAATTATTCGTTAAGTAATAATAATAATACATACTGCATAATATTGCTTATTAACATTTTGTGACAATTTTCAAAAATAAATGATAATTTATCTACCTTTACACGATTTTATTTTATTTTTAAAAAACGAACATGCAATTTCCTTTATCATGTAAAACAATATCTATAAACCCTATTCTAAACAAACTCGTTAACGCGATTTTTGAAAAGATTCTAATTTTAAAAATCGATAATAGCTTCTCTTAGTTTGAGAGAAAGAATCGAAATAAAAGAAAGTTTCCTCTAGGTATGATTATAATAGGTATAAATATTAAGTTAAAACAAAATACATCAAACCGTTTTGGCTTTATCCCTGGGGGTGGATTGAAAGATGGACGGTAGACAAACATAGCGTCAGACAGAATTGTAAAACCCACTTTGTGTGGTTTGGGAGCACAATCCTCTAACAAAGAATAAATAGGTATATTAAGCTTCTAAGGGACTGGACCATAAGCTTAAATGACAGTCGTGCCTTCGAATGAACAAAGAATGGCTGATGATTTATTTAAGTTATTTAAACCTTTCTTGGTTGTCGTATAACCTATGTGAATTCGTCAAACTAAAGCAAACCATTAGTGTAAGAAGAGGAAGGAAGGAATCCTCCTTCAGGAAAGAACTTGTTTCCCCCTGAATGGAATAAAATCTTCCCTTACCTGTAATAGACTTGCACCCATTTAGCTTTATCTCAATCCCAATTGTTATTTCCAAATATGAATCTGAAAGATACCTGAAAGCTCCAAATATCTTTTAGACCCATCCAATTTTTCAAACATTCATTGAGAAAACAACACTCTAAAGAGATTCTAGAGGAATTCAATCATAAAAATTGCCCGGATGTAATTATTCAAAATAGTTCCCGAGAACACCTTATTATTTAAATTTTTCTGAAAGAGACCCACTTTAAAAAGCGTAAAGAAAATTTTATTTTTTAAATATATTTTCCAGGTGAGGCCTTTACAAATAGTTTAGAGAATCACCTAGTTTTCAAAAATTATTCAGGCGTAAACCATTTTAAATTGTTTCTATGGTAAGCTTCTAATTCTAGGAAAGGACCATTCTAAAAAAGCTTCTAGGAACTAGTTTGAAAAAAAGTCTAAGGAATGAACATTATAGCTTAGAGAAGAATCTCGTTTTCAAAGATTTTTCAGGATAGGATCATTAAAAAATAACTTCTAGAGGAATTTCATTCTTCAAAAAATAATTTGAGGGAGACACTTCAAATTTATTAAGTTTCATCCAAGTCTCAATGTTTTTCTGGAGGATCATCAATCTAAATAGCTTTTAAAAAAAATTAATTTTGAAAATCACTTAAATATATTCCACTCTAAATAGCTTCAAAGAACACTCCAAATATCTTATATAGGAGAGTAGTTTAATTTTAGAATAAATTACGAACAGGCGTCACTGTAAATATTTTCTAAACATTTGATGGGGAAGGGTCTCCCGCTCTCTCAAAAACCTTTTAATTTTTTGTTTTGGCTTACTATCCCGAAGACAAATAAGGTTTCCCCACCAATGAAGTTGAAAATTACAAAAAAAGGGGGGGATTACACAAGCTTGTCATTATATAATAGATACAATTATTTCTGGCTAGCCTTTTAATATGAAATAAAAGTTATCCTTTATTATAAGTAGTCTTAATATTTTCCCAACCAAGACGGCGCTATACTTCTTATACAATATTCACAAGAATATATTATAATGTTTTAGAACACCTATGGATAATCTAATTTAGGTGATTTTTACTCTCTCGCTGTCTTACAGGTAGGGAAATTATTGTGATCCTAAAAATACTGAACTCGAGATTTTGATGAATGTCGACGTTTCATTACCCCCCAAATCCAAAAAATTTGTTTTTGAATTTTCGTCTCTCTCTGTACCTCTGACAAGGGCTTAAACTATTTTATTAATTGGGCTAGAACTTGGTAGGTCTACCCCGAGGAATTTTTAGAATTGGATATCGAATCAAAAAATTAAGGGTAGTTTCCTTAAGGCAGAAAGACAAAAAAAATCTATTTTATCAAAATATATTTTAATGATTTTGATTAAATTTCATTTCTAAACTTTAAGCAGTATCATAAACCAAATAGAAACTCTCAATTTTTCGTCAAAATAAATTTAAGTTTTTCGTTCTGATGTGTAGATTCTAATTTTTAATCGTATCTCATTGAGATATGAAATTACTTATCATTGCATATATGTAGAACTATTTATAATATATATATTTTACTTGAAATATAATTTTATAATTCTAATAGTGTTCAAGCTATACGCAAATCTATATTCATATATTTAGCTTTTCCAACACTTTAAGGTAAAGTATAACTCGACCATCAAAAAGATCTAACCCGATATGTTGATGGTTGTTGACGTTTCACGATCCCCCGAACCCTAAAACGTGGTTTTTGCAACGTTATCTTTCTGTGTGTTTGTCTAGCCCTAAATATATAACAGCTTATTAAAGGATGAAAATAGGAAAATTCCATTTTCACAAAATCGGCTATAACGATTTTTAAGAAAACTCGTATTTAGGTGGAGATTTAAGATTATAAACAAATTTGCTTTTTTTTTAATTTCCCCATGAAAATGAATTTTAGGGTACCTTACAGAAGCAAAAATTATATATCTCTATAACTATTTGAGATAGTAGCTAAATTAATGTTGTAAAATTTTAGTACCTTTAGAAATAAAAAAAAAATTGAAATATCTTTTTGTAAAACCAATAGTTTCTGAGATATTGGCAAATAAATAATAATACAATTTGGTGAGCTTTAGTTGCTAAAAGTTATTCCTAATCTTAAACGAAATAATTCGCTAATTCCATAGAGTAGGCAAATAAGTAAGGTTTTCAAGAGTTTGATGTTTTCCCTTTAATCTTTAGGGGACATGTTTGTAAAGCACAGGGAAGAATCCAGGATTTTTGTGAGGGAGAGGGATGCGGATGCTTTCATCGTGATTGGGTGGTTGAGGGAGGGGGAAAGAAACCTAGGAAATGTTGAAATAAAAATACTTCAAGATTTTATAGTAAATCTTAAAGTAACATTTCAGTGTAGCATTAGACTTGAGAGTAATCCTAAAATGAAGGGTATAACTCGAAATTTGCGATTAGTATAAAAATTTGTTAAAAGAACCTAATAAGAACATCAATAAATAGTGATTATTAAAAGTAAAAAGAGATAAACACTATAACAATTATTATTATATAAATAGTTTTTTAGCTATTCAATCAATTAAACAAAATAATTGAATCATTCATATTTCGAACAATCGAACTTTAAATCCACACTATAGTATAGCTTGTTATTTCTCATTATAAATCAAAATTTTACCACTATCGCTATTAACACGTTTTGGTTGTGGTATTATTCGAAGGTTTTGTTTAACGTACGTTATTTAAAACTAAATTTATTTAAAGATATTAATTAATTAATAATCATAGAAATAGTAATAATAAAAATGATAAATAAATTTAAACCTAAGCAGGGTTTGTGCAATAAGGTTAGAGGCACACAACTTAAATTTGGGTAATTTCATTAATGCCTAGTTTTACAATTTAAATACTTAATGTGATTGTCTTTAGTATTCATAACAATTACCGTATATTAATAATTCAATAATCTTAACAACAATTTTTTTTAAATCTGGTCAGTGAGAAACCATTTGTAGTATTGTGTTTGGTGAATTATTTTTAAATAGTAATGATACATTTTTTCTCATCTGAGCCTTTTGAAAATGAATATATTCCCTATGCTAATGTGTATATCTAACAGCTCCAGCTATACAAAGTCTCCCAAGGATTAGGTAATTCTGGTTCCTTAACCCTGATTTTAAACCAGAGTTTCTCAATTTATCTTTAGAGTTCAACTGATCAATTCCACCCAAAAATGTTGTCTCTTGAGGGCTATTATAATAGGAAAAATATTCCTTTGGAATTTGAAGTTTCGTATAAATTACATATCTTGGAGTTAATCTAATATTAATTTCCAGGTTCTGACAAGTACGTAAGAGTTTAAATCGTCAACTATGGTTTGAAGTGCCTTTAAATAAGAATGTCCTTAGCTTTAGTTATTTATAAGTATTTTGAGGGTATACATCAAGAATATGATAGTATTATTTGGTGTATTTTGTCAGGGGTCAATGGACAGTCAGTTGGATGTCATCAGTCTGCAAGGAGAAAAGTTGATAGAGCGCAAGCCCAGTCTGACGCGCTCCCAGACGGACTCAAATATAACTTATGCGGGGGAGGAATTGCCTGAAGCACAGGGCTCAGCGTGCTACATCACAAAGGATGGAGACATTGACTATCAGGTAGTACTCAAGGTAAGTATAAATCTTGGATTGAAAATATTCTAGCATCTTTAGGATTTATTTTCCGGACCAGCAACTAGTTTAGGAAATTAATCTTTATTACTGCCTAGCTTGTAGATTTTTACTGCTTCTTCTTTAGATTACTCCCTTGAGGAGTTGTAATTTAACCCGATATTGATCTCAAATTTCGTTTGAGATCGCATGTAGTTTTTCATATTAGAGAACTTATTTTTTATTATATCATATATTATGTAAATGATCCTTACATTTTACCATGCAGTATATTCAGAAACTCTAACTGCTATGGACTACCATACAACACGTAGCAATTAGTTTGATTATTCTTGTATTATCTATTTATGATAATATACTGTACATTTAATTTAACACGTAAGGTAACCACCCCCATCCCCTTCCCCCTCATTATTCCGCTATGGTATAGCCTATAATAGGTGGTCATATCATAATTGGTCAAAGTAAGACAGGAGGTAGCTTTCAGGAAGGATGGAGTGTACATGCACTATTAAAGAATCTTTTTAATAGTCTTTCTTACATCCATTACTATTTCCAGCCTATGGCCAGGTTCAGTTTTATGTTTCAAGTTATATATTTTCCACTATTGGCGGGCTAGGCCTGTCGTAGCTTCACATGCTTATAGTCTATCTCAAGATTGGGACGGGCAAAGCATCCAGTCGCCGGCCGTTAATTGTACAGTGTGCAAGGGTAAACCCATATTTTCATCGATGATAAGTTTTGGCTATGATAGGAATCGGACCCGGGACCCTTAGCTCAGTAGAAAAACACACTACCGTCTGAGATAAGGTGCCGGACTGTCTTAATAACCATGGTGGATATTTTGTTCTTAATATTAGTCGTCTTATATACGCTGTTATAATACAATTAAAAATTATAAGAAATTTGACTCATGAATTTGGTAGGTTTTAAAAGCGCCCCCTCGCCCCCTTTTACCTGCCTCGGTGGCGTAGTTGGCTAACG
>CABFOW010003413.1:16780-29396 GCA_902141385.1 Timema californicum
GGGGGGGGGGAGGATATGAAACTGAAAATCATCAAAATTTTGATTTCTATTTTTTTGATGATTACAATACTTTCTCTACCTGTAAGATAACGAGAAAGTAAAAAGGGTGAACACTGCCATCACAGTCTATTAGTAAAGGCTTTAAATGTTAATTTTACTCTGGGTAGAAGCAGTTTTTTCCTATCAGTTCAAGGGTTCTAGAATGCACCTTACCATGTAAATTTTACAGGACCACTTATCCCATTATAACCGCACCCTCCCTGTGAAGACGACAAAATATTATAAAATACTCTGGTCTTGGTTATTTAAGTAGAATACAAAGATTATATAATCTGTTACGGAATTCTCTCTGGCTCTGGACCCCAAGCAATGGATGTATGGATAGGTACCCTCGTGGATGGCAAAATTTCCATTTATTTATTCTTCTATAGATAGAGATTAGTGATAAGTTGAAGGGACTACGGAGCCATAAAGTTCTCCTGATAAATCACTGTGTGTTGTTGCAGACTTACTCAATGGACTGCTACTTCAGGCAATCTTGGGTGGACCGTCGTTTGGCCTTTCAGGGAAACAAGGAAACGCTCGCTCTGAGTATATCAATGCTGGCCAGGATCTGGAAACCTGACACCTACTTCTACAATGGTAAACAATCGTACCTACACACCATTACCACGCCCAACAAATTCGTCAGGCTGTATCAAGATGGTCGGGTACTATATTCTTCCAGGTAAACTATGACAATGTCCGCAATTATCTCGATTGAGCGGCCCCAACATATTTGAAAAGTTTGTTTTGCTACAATGATGATAAAATATGCTCCTGGTTGTTAATGTTCTACTAGAATGAAGCCACTCCTAAAATGTTTGCCAAGGAAACTGAAAGCTCTTCCTTAAGCTAAACTACATATTTATAAAAACATGCTGCAAGACCATCTTGGGGATTTCTTAATTTTCGCTCACACTCATCTAAATATTTACTATAGAGAGTTGGTACATGTGTATGTTAGTGGTATAGAATCCAAACCACTCTAGATAAACGAGAGAGTATAAATCGGAGGGCAAAATAGAAACAAACTACAATTAGTCAGAAAAATCTGAAAGAGTAAATTTTTGATATAAAGACTGCAAAAAAACTTGTCATTTCTTGCATCCCCTTCACCCTACCTCAATGTGGTTCATAACAACCGTCAGTAGACTCCATGTTTGATCTTTTGCGACAGTAGTTATTGTACTCATTTCATTTCTACATTCCAGTGAGTGAGCTTTCTTTCAAATGACACTTTGCATCATTTTTATGTTCCTTTTTAAACGCAATTTAAAATCAAATAAGAATATTTTCTTCAGACATTTCAACATTTAACTAAAGTAAATATTATAAATTGGCATATGTCACTTCAAATAATAACTGTTCTGTACATTTGTCTAAAACATTAAGAATAGACCTGCTATATTATTCAATAAATTTATTTAGGACGTCTTAATATAGGTTCAGGTTGTACGCCGATCATCTTAGTGTAGTACATTTACCTATTTTTTGTATAGTATATATTTTCCAGCCTCTAATTTATACTGATGAACTTTTCCATCCAGTAACTTAACTTGTCCTGTGTGTATATATATTGTCGGTCTCTTTGATAACCAACATGACATAACACAATTAATCTACACAGCCTCAGGTAAATATTCTTAAAAACCTAAACAGTCGGTATTTGCGATTTCTTCTCCGTGATTGTTTTCCCCAACTAGTTTCCGTTACACTGTTTTGTCGTGGCCCCCTGAAATCCTCGTGAGATATTCCAGCTGGTGACGTGCCCTGGCATCTCATTATCCTTCACTTCGATCTAAAGACAGTAATAACGTCCTAACTGTCATCTCCAGGAACAAATACCACACTACCACACAGAGTAGCCACTTGAACTGGCAGGGCTAGCTAGATGAGGGGTGAGGACATTTGATTCTGACCCGCAACACTGGAGAGGTCTTTCCGGTATGGCACTTTACACACTTTCTCTACAGTTCCTTAAAATACCATTTGTCCAATTTTATAGGCATTTTTAGCAATTCTTTAATATCTGTCAAGAGTGTTCTAGAATTTGATAATAACTTTTCTTATCATTTAAAAAGTTTATCATGAAATTTCACTAGGCACATGACATGACGTAGATATTTTTCTGGTTAAAAGTTTAGAATACATTTAGAGCGATAATATATAGACATTTCTGCAACAATTCACTAATACATTAAAAAAAAGTACAAACTAATAGGGGTGTACGAAGGCTATCTTTTAAATGCGAAGCGAAGTCGAAGTGAATCTTGAAAACTTGTGAAGAAAGGTCGAAGTCGAAGTTACCTAGGATTTTTGTTGTTGTCACTTAATGTCATTTCCTTATTTGTTACCTAAGGACTATATTAATAACTAATGCACACAGGTTTACTGATAAGCTTAGTAACTTATCAATTAGGTTTTATTCTGAAAATTAAAAAATTACACCAAGATACGGGAATCGATCCCGGGACCTTTGGCTCAATTTGGGCTCAATTCCCGTGTTTAAGTGTCATTTTTAAATTTTCAGAATATGATATCTAGATGGACTAATCCTCACTAAAAAGCATAAATAATAGTTTTGGCTATTTTATTCTTGATTAAGTTTTAATTTCTACTTATATCGTGGAGTTTATAATATTATTTTGCAAACTTTACATATTTATGTCTTTTTATCTGCATGTCTTTGATAATAATTATACATTAAATTCCGTTTTGGTTTCCTACCCTCCGAGTCAGTCATTTTAAATAATAAAGAAAATGTGAAGAAACTATGGAATACTTCTGTGTCAAAATGCACTTGTAAATTTGTCACAGATAATTCCAAAGAGATAGAATATTAAGGACCAAACATTAAATTCGAGCTGCAATGATAGCACAACTAAAGCGCTTTCTCTGCTTCATACCAGTGACCATGGTGTTATTTATTTATAGGTATTTTCATTTTTTACAAAATTATGTTGGCGATAGTGAATATAATATACTAACATTTACTTACCCGTTTTTGATCCATGCTTAAGTTGTGTTAGTTAAATTACTAGTCAGTGTTAAAGTTCTGTTTAGTAACTGTTTTAAAATTATCAAATATTGAAAAATTTAATATTTAATCAGATAAAATTAAATCGTTTGATAATGTATTAAAGTTTTATCCTCCCTTCGAAATTTTTCAAATATGCGAAGGTTATTTTAGATGTCCAAGTCGAAGGAGATTTGACCTTCGACTTCGACTTTTCGAAGCTTCGCACACCATTACAAACTAAGTCTACGTTGACGTTTATCGGTGATAGCAAAAACTAAATTTCATTATACGCTCAAGTACTAATTACGCTAATGGAGCTAACTACGCCACCGAGGCGGGTCCGGGCTAAGTGAACTGAGTTGTTTCCCTTGAATAGTATCTCATTCTATACCAATTAATTTACTCATTTACACTCTAGTTGATTAATTAAATGCACATAGTCTGGATTTAAAGCAAAAAATAATTATTAAATACTTTTTTAATCCCAAAGACTTAAGCTTAGTAGCGTGCTACACTTTTCTTTGTGACACAAGACGATTAAGAAACTTCGATGCAACCGGGAATTAAAGTAAAAAAAAAACTCCAAATGGGAACTAGGGAGTAATTTTAAGTATAAATACCTCAGAAATCCTGCCAGCCGCATGAGACTAATTATTTCGTGGATATATGCCATTTTTGCGCGCAGGAATATTATATGCACAACCTTTCCATACACTGAAAATGATTTTATATGACAATATCTATTGAAATCTCCCGGGAAAATATTTTAAAATTTTGCATGGCAACAAACTATTAAGGTTTATTCATTTTATAATACCCATTGACACGATTCAAAAGAACCAAAAATGTTCTAATTCCGATATTAAACAATCCAAGACACTTGCTTTTTTAAAACTCTAACAACTAGATATTCGAAGTGGCATGGATTTAAAAAAAATACAATCACATTATGGTAAAAATATTTACTAATGACATAAACTTAGAGTCAATATAATTGTTGCTACTAATATTTCAGAAGTGCATTTTATTTGTTTATCTCTGTGGTTTATTTGCTATGAAATTTATAAAGAATGGTTATACATAAAAAAAATAATAAGAATAAGACTGTAGAAACAGGAAAAAAACTTTTTTTATATAACCGTAGCAAGCACATAAGTAAGCTTCACTAGCAACTTAAGTAATTATAAAACTTACTCTTTCTCTTTTAAAGGTATGTTTTCTTGGGAAGTGTCTTAAAAATTAAAACTGAGCAAAATTCATATTCAAGAAACCATAACCAAAATGTTGCCTTTTGTTTCCATATTGTTTCGCTCCACATCTTCACATCCGCATATTTGTATGAATGGAGTAAGGATGAGAAAAGTATAATCAAGAGGAGCCTAGCCCAAAAGGATGGAGACAAATCAATTAGTAAAAACCACCCCACCCCAGTGTACCCCACAGACATCTCTCACCTAGTTGTTAAAACAAAGGGGCATTATAGTTTGTTAAATATCTACTTTTGCAATTATAATATTTTATTGTTTCTTTTCTTAACCGTAAAATCCGCCAGTGAATGTTAATAATATGATAATAGGTTAAGCCTGTATATTAAGTGAATGGACCTGTGTCTGGTATAGTGAGCCCGGCTCAGTAACGTAGTCCCACAACACCATATTCCCGGAGTATAGATCCCTCATGTTCATGAAGCGGCACGTCACGTGTCTTGTGATAGCCACCAAGCAGCGCTTTACACGCCTCTGTTGGGCGCTGGCATTTATAAGTGTGTTTTAAATTACTAGATTCCCCAAATGGTTGTTATAATAATATGTAAGCAAATATAAAAACCCACTGCAAGAATCAAATGTTTCATTTACGTTTTAAAATATAAATATCACAAACAAAGTTCATTCATTGATGACCTAAAATTCTACAAAATAGACCTTTATGTCACCTAAACTTCTAAAAATTAAAAATTGGCTTCACATTAACCTAAAAGTATTAATAAAAACTCGTAATGAAGGTGCTCGACTAAATAAAACCACACTTTACAAATTTAAATTTAAAAAACTATACACGCAATGAAAAGCCTTTAGCTGCTTAACTCTTGCATTATGTTAAATACAATGTTGATTTCAAAATATCTGCTTCAGAAGTAATAGCTGTATCTTAAACGCAATCCTCTCTAGTTTAGGTGTAGTGGCTTACCCGGAACTTACAAAAAGAATGTTTTACAACCATACAACAAGGAAGATACAAATATTAACTACATTAGCTTTTCATTCCGACAACTTTGTGTTGAAAAAATGTATATTCGAGTTTTTATACATTTGTAAAATATCGATAGTATTTAATATACAAATGCCTAAAAAATATTTGAAAATGACGCAAAACAATAAAATATGACTATGAATGAACTATTAAAAAAAGTTTCCCCAACCAGGGTGCACTGTCTCTCGTAGCCCAGGTGTATCTCTTTGACAATCTGACCTGTCCATGAATTATGTTTATTAACATGTGAAGCGCCGGCTAATAGTGCAGTGACAACTTTTTTCCCATATTCTCAGCTTTTCATTGATTTTTTCTAATTGCTTAGTGACTGTGTATTGCATACAAGTATCAGTGATGAAGGTAGTAATGGAAAGATTTATTTTAGTTTTCTGCTTACTTTTATTTATCATAGAGACATGAGTAGACTATGTTAACGGTAATTCTTTTTTATTGCCGAATATCATCACATAATACGTGCAACCATCAACCAAACATTGCCTTTGGTTGCTACTGATACCATACTTTTTGATTCCATTGAAGATGACACATCATTCATTGTTCATAGTTGGGCTCGCTGGCTTGACACATTATGGAAGCGTGCATGGCCACATCGGATAAATCGTGTCTGGAGTTTTAGTGGTCTGGTACTCTGAAACTAGTTTAATATTTTCAGACACATAATCACCTTGCATTGTTTGGTAGGTGACTATCACAGTTCCGTGTAGGGTACGTCATCCATCAGGGGTGTCTTACTTTAAATTAACATTATCAATTGAAAAATGAATGAATCCACCAGAATTTACATCAAGGGGTATATAAAGGCCCTCAGTACCATTTATCCTATAAGCATGGATACATTAAGATCATATGTAAGCATAAAATAGTTTTGAGTACATAGATTTTCTCTCTAAGCCTTTCTCATTACTTAGATGCACTTAACTGGCTAATTTAAAATAGTGTTATGCGACCGCAAAATATGTATGCCTTTGACTGATGCTTTACTTGGAATGATTCAAGCTTCGCTTAGCATTTCACCTTCCTCCGCCCCCACGCGGCCCAGTTGCAGCCCTCAGATAGCCATCATTAACTCTCTGATAGGGCACAGCCACCCACACCCCGGAAAACAAATTGATACCACTCAATATATTGAATCTTTAAATTGAACACGAAACATATTAATGGAACCCACTACGTAAAAGATAGTTGTGAGGTAAATAAATAGTTGTCTGTTGAGATAAGTTTATTGATACTGTAACGGCAGTTACATTCTATCAAACACACGTTGTTATACTAGCCGCCCAACCACGCTGATAAGTAAGGTTGGATTTAATTAAATTTACGTTACCCCCCTCAATACACCCGACCGAGACACTAGCCCTGATCCCCCCGTCATCAACAGCTAGTCTATTGCGAGAGTGATGCCTTAGACCATGCATCCACTGAAGCAAGTAAATAAAGAATTCAACAATTCTTATTTTTAAAATTTTATATTATAGGATATTTGTCAAACCTATCCAATATCAGTCAAATCCAGATACTAAAATAATACAAATCATTTACCTTTTGTAGTCCCAGCCTTACCCATAAACATCCAATAAAAAATAAAGTATTTATTTCTGATTGGTAATTAAAAACACTTGAGCTTCCACCCTTACTAGTTTATCAAGGAAAGTCCACTGATGTCAGGGAGATAGGGGTTAAAATTTCGGTCGAGTCTACTTTGGATGTTCTCACCTAAATGGCTCTCGAATTTCTCTCCCCGCACATGCGAGTATATTACCTTAATGTAGACCGTTTAGGTAACGACATGCTTACGACCGTTTTCTGGTTTTTAACCAATACAGACCTCTCGCTTGTTCCCAGTGGCGATGACCCGAATGCTTGAGTTGAAAATTCATAGCGGCCATCTCTCAAAATACAATAGCAAGCACATTCCTTCGTTTAAGTCACATCCTGTTTATCCTGTCCATCTTGCAATCCTACTCCACAGAAAAGTATTCTCTTCGCTCATTTATAAAAACACAAATATAATTCCAATGTACTTTCATATAAATATATAATACAAAATTACTCTATCAATGTCTTACTAAACTATTTATTTATAATAATGTTCAATCCATCCGTGCTTTCTACATATTTCCACAAAATGTAATAGCAGATAGGAAGGGGTAATTCCAGAGATTAATAAATATATTCAAACTTACGTTCATAGTGTTTTTACTCAATCCGTTTATTAATAACTACTTTAAATCTCTTGTTTAAATACCCTCTTTAAAAAGTTATTTTGTTTCACGTATTATATTTCGTGAAAGAAGTAGAAATTAAATTCAATTTTCATAAAAATAAATAACAAACAGTCAAACTTCGCCTTTGAAAAGTACGGTACTATATGCTTACACATCAGCCCTAATCTAAAATCCCCGTTAAAAAAATATTATAACCACATCACTTTTAAAGTATTCATGTAACAAATGAATCATCAAACCGTTATAAGCAGACTTTAGTTTGGAATTGAGAGATTTCACGTAAGCCCTATTTGGCAACAGAAAGAAAAAAATTACAACTTTCATAACCAAAGTGTTTTTATTTAAGCCTGTGGTGTGCTGTACAGGACGAGCTAATTGTTAAGATTTTGTGTGTTTGTGCACTGTCTCTTACTATCTGTCTAGTATTTCTGACTCACAATCCTACTAGGGGCATGATTTAAGGAAAAATAAGTAATGTAATAAATAGACAGAATAATACTATAAAAAATAGTAGAACATTGTGTGATTAATAACTAAAACTTTAGTTTTATAGGAAGCTCAATTTCTACCACCAACATTGATTGAAAGTTGTTACAATCCAGCGTTGTATGAATATGCTTTACTTGATTTATTAACAAGAAATTTATAAAAAGCTTCCAAAAACCCCAAAACAACACTTCCTTATAGATTACCGTATAATTTATTTGTCCATTATTCATTAAACGTACTAAGAATCTAAATACAATTTGTAATAGTTTTATGTGTCACTGTGGCAACATAAGTTTCTAGTTTTCAGTTAACGAACGTGTTTCCTATGAAAAGTATACTATATTGAGTTTATCTAATCATAAACCTGTACCTTCACATTCAACCAAACTAAACTTCAAACCAGCCATATGGGCGCGAATTAGATTCCCAAATTTCAAAAGCCAGATATCTTCGTGGCTTTGTTAAGGGAAACCTATGAGAAAGGTAAGAGCCTCCTGTTCCTAATAGGGTTCTCATCGGAAATGTAGGTCGTATCATATGTGATGGAGGTGGATTGTTCACTAAACTCCAGCTGACAGGAGAGAGTAATAAGATCTGTCCATCAATCTACACGTGCCACTACTCATGTAGGCTCGGCTTCCACCAATATTTCCCACAAACCATCATGAAGATTAGCAAAGAAGTAGCATTCATAGCAATGTGTGCGTAGTTTGTTTCTAGTGCAGGACATAGGTTTCATCAATGTTTTAAGTATATACGCATGTGCCTATTTGAACATAACGACTATTGCCTTGGTTTTCAAACTAAAATAAAACAAAATATTTTTGTTTTGAAAATAATTTATGCTACGGGGTTTTAATTAATAATATTTTATGCATAGGCTTATATTTATAGTTTTAAAAATATTCTGGGTTGTTTAAAAATATCTATTAATGTTAGTAGAGTCCTAGATCGTTGAAAACAGGATGTGATTGACTGTTGGTTATATCCCTGACTTGTGATTGGCTGTTATTTATAGTACAGGCTTAGTAGAGTGCTAGCACTCCAAACCATACAAGTTTGACCCCCTTTCTAAATAAGTAATTTATTCCCCGTACCCCTAATTTGTTTGTTCTTGTCCCATTTGAATTTGTTTCCCCATTTGGTTCTTAGCTCATTATTTGTACCATTTGCTTTTTATGTGTACCCCATTTGAGTGTGTGTTCAGGGTGGGGGGAGTTGGATGAGAGTGTTTTATTTATTTAATGGTTTTAAATGTTTTGTTTTTATTTATTGTTAGATGGGAGCTTTCATTCTCGGGATTCGGGCACTCCTCCCGCGACGTGTGAGGGCGGGGGAACATTTTCTATAGACAAACTTTCATTCTCGGGATTCGGGCACTCCTCCCGTGACGTGTGAGGGCGGGGGAACATTTTCTATAGACAACGGTCTAATATAAAGTGTGAGCTATTGGGAATGTCTAGCTGTGAGGGTCTCCTTGTAATAGGATGTAATGCTACTCCACCCCTGCAAGCTCGACACCCTTTCCACAACCGTGAGAATATTTACTGTTATTCCCACGCACCCTCTAATTTAAATTTTGCCAGTACCCCAAGGCCCCAGGTGTTAAAAGGATCTCTACCCACGATGGGCACCGATTAAAACGATCTCTGGATTTTTTTTAGTTATGTGCCACGCATTTTGGCACCAATTAAAACTTTATTGAATTATATTGTGGAATAATTGGTAATACCCCCGTGATCAAGCGGCAATTATCTTTATGTCATTTCATTTCTATGTCGACGTGAGATTGCCTTAATGCTCACTCATGTGGCTATACGATCTTATAACTTCTGATTTTAATTTAATAAAACAAATAAGACTGTCAATGTTGCACACAATTTATTAATACGATTCCACCTTCGTCACTGAAGATATAATATTAGATGATACAGTTTTAGTTGAACTACATATTATTTTTTTGTGACATTACACGTTCCGTGTTTTGAGTACCGTGTGCTGTGTAGATTTATGTTACTACTATATATTCATAGGCACAAGTGGCTTATGTATGACCTACCCATTGCCTCTTGGACCTCTTGTCACCATTGTCAAAACCAACTAATAGAAAGAGTCCTGGCAACAGAGTTGTGAATGTTATCTTCCTATTAGGTAGAGGGAGCTAGCGTCATTTGCTTTATTGGTAAACCATACGGAGTTGATTTTTGAAAGAAAAAAAAGCTTTATGGTGTAATCTATTGACATTAGTTCTGAAAATTGCGTTATTCTCCATGGATGAAGTATCGAAAGGATATTTTAAATAAAATACTTTGAAGAAAAATGCACTTCATCCATGACTTTATCATTATATGATAGGGTTCCAAATCGGTATTATCATAATACCCTCATTTGCTTGTATCTTAAATAACGTAATGAATTTTGATATAAACAAATTATATACTGTGAAAAAGCTACGTCATACTTGACATTTGATATTCTTAAGATTAGAGATGAATAAATTTGTAAAGTTTAAGTTACATAAATTGTAGAGGTGTATTTTAAACATTAATTTACAATTACTTATATAACAATGCAATAGGTATGATAAATTGATTATATGTTTTCACAATTGATTTATTTATTTTTTAAGTTCAGTCTTCTTGATGAGTAAATGGAAAGAAAGAATGTTCTGTTTTATTATTTATTTAATGTTTTATTTTCATTTTACTTACTAGCCTTTTTACACTGAACAATTGTTGTTGCACTGTTCTGAGAAAGTTGATAACATAATTTTTTTACAAAACTAAAATTGCTTTGGTACAGTAATTAACCTTGTATTTGAGTTTAGGTAAGATAAGGTTTAATCTAAATTTTATAAATCCAAATATAATTTAATGTAGGCTGAAAAAATCTTGAAAATAAATATAAATTAATAGCTGAAATACCTCAAATTACCTTAAATTCAAATTAAATTTTGAAATTCTAAAAAAAAAAATGGAAATGTTAAAATAATTTATTATAAAATGTTTAATTTAATTATCAATAAACCAATTATTTCAATTAAAACATAAATTTTATATGGGTCGTGTTAGTTATTCAATTAATCATTGTTCACCGAATTCTCCACGGTAAACAATCCGTACAACATAAATTTAAAGATAAATTGACTTACTTAAATTGTCCTTAATATATAAAAAATCTTACATATTCCTAATTACTATCTTGAATTAATTTGGAAAATAGAGTCAAGTTTTCTCCCAAATTTTTATTTCATTTTTTATTGGTTTGATTAATATTATTTATTACTGTGACATTATTTATTTTATTATCATATAACAACTATTTATGACTTTCCATTGAGCAAGCCATATAACATTATTACATATTCAATCCACTTTTATTAACATCTGTTTTTTATAATGTTTAGTTGTTGTTTCCTTGGTAAAGAGCCCTGGTTCTTAACCAAAGGTCAAACTGTCCTTTCACTTTCTATGTCTTGACTAGTTACAAAACTGGTCAGGTTCAGTGTCAACCTGTCATCTAACTTTCACTTTCACTTTTTCTCTACTTTTCTTTCGTGATGTCAACTTGTTATGAGTAACAGAAAATATACTACATCAACCTAACCTTATGATGTTTAAAATAGATGAAATGTTTAGAAGACAACCTTGGCATCTTATAGTACGCTTGAAATCAGCTTGAAATCATATGTCACACTACCATAGAATATCTAAATTGATTTTTTCTTTTCTATTTTTTGGGGTAATACTTTCTCATGAGTGAAAACAAATATCTTTTATCTATTGACTAGAACCTTTCAAATGTTGCCTGGTTGCCTTATACTCTTAGGTATTTAAATATAATAAAATTGGAAATAAAATCTATCTATTACAGTATCTTATTTAGGTACAACACCTTAATTAACTTTCGCTAACCTTGTTACTATATTAGTATTGGCTGTTACATCACCCAATCACAGGTTAACCTTTTAATTTTTTTTATAATTTTCTCGACATCTGTCAATTTCAATCCAGATTTACTGTTGGACATTTATCACATATTGGTGTAAAACCTAGGCCTGGCCTCATTTGTTACTGCCATCTCTCATAGGCTGCAGCATAGCACTATGTTTGATGATACCTGCTATCTGATCCTTGGTGGTTCCCAGACTCACCAGGTTTAATTAAAATTGGCCATGTCTTGCACATAGCTAAGTCCCTGTCTGAATACACCTTAACTCCTCAACATTGCCAGATGACCTCGGGCCAACTCTAAGCTTGGGACGACGCTTAAAAAAATAGATCATGGCTTGCACATCGCTAAGTCCATATCTGATTACACCTTAACTCCTATATATAAACAAAAATGTTTTAAAACCAGACAAAAAAAGTGGCCACTCATGTTTCCAATCACCTTAAAATACTGTGATAATGCACCCAAGTGCATGTCTAAATTAATGTATTTAGATATCTTAAATTTTACCTTTCAGTTCATCAGATCACTCTGTGATTCTGTTTATGTCTTAACCAATATTTATTGCATGTACACAAAATGTAATTAAGTAAACTAAAATGACCCCCCCCCCCCCCCA
>CABFOW010003413.1:29507-74940 GCA_902141385.1 Timema californicum
CCCCCCCCCCCCCCACACACACAAATATTAAGATCCTTATCTTAACTGTCACTCATAAAATTCACCATTGGTGAAATAATACATTTATTCTGATTTCCAAGATCGTCTACTAATTATGTTTGATACTTATTACCTAACTACTTAGCCAAACCTACAAAATTTGTATTAAACCAAAACTATTAAGTTCTTATGAAATCAAAATTGCCCTGTTGGCATAATCTTATTTTATCTTGAACTAATACATTTTTACCTAAATATTAATATCCAATTAACAAAAATATGTCTTTAGAATTAGCTCACACTATAATCTCTCCTCTCGTGCTTTCACCCATCTCCAGTTGACAAACATAATCAACCTCTCACCTAAATTTATATCCGCATGCCTCAAAGGGTTCATGCCCCCTCCTATAAGCATACCTGTATCCTATTATCTATTTGTTCTCCCGTTATTATCTATTTTGATTTATAGAAATTCCTGTGCTTAACTATGTTAAAACCCAATGAGATTAATATGATTTGCCCAGAATTTATATATTTCAACTTAAAGATTATATATATACTTGTAAATATACTGGTTTTGAATCTTACTCCAAAATAAATATAAAGGTTTATTGTCTTGGTTGTCTTCCCTAGTAAACGTCTTTGAATTCCATCCTATCATCTTTTCGGACAATAGATTTTTACCAGTAGAGCTGCTTTAGAGACTCAGGGGACAACAATAGATGTCACCTGTTAACTTGTTTTTGAAACTTAGGAAATTGTGTGCGTCTTAACAAATACGCCCTTGCTTTACAACAAAAGAAATATTAGTTCTACTTTGCTGAGTTTGCTTCTGCTAAATGTTTATTTGCAATTTATATTTTAAGTGTTTATTACCATGGCTAAAGTTGGATTGAATATTTAATATTATTTAGCGATAAATAATAATTACATTTACTTAATATTCAATACGGTTACTAAGTTTGTAGTTACAGTTAGATAATAATTAATGTTATCCTTATTTTTCCTTTTTCGTTTAATACTTGAGCTACCTAGGCTCTAGTTCTATCTCAGACTGGATCGTAATTACTGGTTATTTCTTAGATTAAATTTAACCAAGCCACATCTAAAAGCACTCTTTGTGGTGAAAATGTGTTTAGTAGTAATCAATATTTGCTAATCGATAGAGCTACTAGGGAATCCCATTTCACAAAATATTTATATTATTTTAAGTTTTTCTTATAGGTATCTTACTTAGCCTATAATGTGGAATATCAGGCACCGTTCCTACATTACTTGGGCTGCTACGAGTTAAATTTACCTAAGCCACATCTAAAAGCACCCTCCTGGTGTATATGAGTTCAAAATTCTCTATCTTTGCTAGTCGATAGATAGAGTGGATCTAGTCCCCATATAATGGTTTAAACTAATAAAATTCTACCCCCTCTCTTTATTGGGAGACTAAGCCTGACAAAACGTTTAATATTCAATATCTTCAACAGATAATTTTATTTAATTAGGTAATTAAAATCCTGCTCTTATGGAATAGGTGGATAATTAACTACCTATTGGTGGGATTTGACTTGCTGCTCATTGTTAACCTATGTTTACAATGCAAGCTAAGGATCCTGGCTGTGGGTATACAATCTCTCCTGGTTGTTAGTATAATTATAACTCTTTCTCGTTTCTTAGCTTGCGGGGTCAAGTACAAAAAAATTAAAATAGTTGCTTTTTTTCCTTGTTACTCTTGAGCTTTTTTATATGCTTAAGCCCCTTAATAACCCATAGGAAATTAAACTTTCACAATTAATGTAGTTGAAAATTGTTTTATGTATATGTCTTATTATGAGAGGGTTTTAATTCGGTGACATTAAAGACACCTCTAAACTTACGTGTCTCAGGGTCTTGGATTAAGTATACATTTTGACTTATTTTTTGTTTTACTTGATATGATCCTTCATATAGTAAAAATAACTTTTTTACTTCCTTATTTAAAGCTGAGGATAGTTGATAGTTTTTACAAGAACTAACGGACCATTTACGTATTCAACAGGTTTACAAATCTTTTTGTCATGGTACTGGGTTCGTTTTTCTGTCGTTTCTTTTAATCCTTTTACTACCAAATGTAATTTATGTCTATGATCTGTTTCTAACCGGTGTGGAAACTCAAATAATGTATCTAGATATATATTCCATTCACCGTTGGAATTGACTTCTGAAAGGCCTTCTTCCCTACCATAAATCTACTATATAGTAGGATATTGGTAGGAAAAAAGACCTTTCAGAGAGTAATTCCTACCGTGAATGGAATATAGTTGGTCTTATTCCCTTCATTAATTCTTGAGGTGTATAACCTTTACTTTCGTGAGTTGTAGAGTTTATACGAATGTCTATTCTTTATACATAATTTGATCCATGACTATGACAACATTATATTAAAAAGATACAACGTGAATTCATAATGTCGTTATTGAATATTTGTCTCGGGAAAGAAAATTCCTTTCAGTAAATGGTTTGTGTATGCGTTAGTGTTTTCCTTTAACACCGCGTCCTACTACCCGTTCGTGCTATACACTATGCATTATTTAAAAGTTTAATAAACATAGATTTAAAGCAATCCAGCATTTATAAATAAAGCTATTTCATTTGATTTTAGGCTTAAGAATAAGCATTCATTATTCGATTTTCTAATGTATGACAAACTACTAATATATCTTCAGTGTATGAGGCCGTACTTAAATATATCTGTAAACTAATACCTGCGCTACTACCAAATTATGCACAAATTGAAATTATAGTTACTTGTTTTTATAATAGTCAACATGATAATAGGAGTAATGACAGTAATAGCTCACTTGTACAAGGACTAACACTTTCAATCACATCTCACAGACTCAATAGAAGAGAAGGAGCACGTGAGCCTTCGTGGGTGGCAGGATGAGTGTTACACTCAAATATGTTATTGTAACCTTGTAGCGGTGTAGCACAGTTATATTGGAATACATCTTTCCAACGCGCACGTCGTGTTTTCAAACTCTAAACAAGATCTTATCTCTGGCGCTCGCACACGACACAGTTGTCAAACATTACACGAGAAGTGGTAGGTAATAACAAGATTTAGATAGGCCAACTAATTATTTACAATTAATAGTCTATAATTTTAATCAAAGTATTAGATTTTAACCTGCACATATTCTTATTAACACAAACCGCCACTGATTGCGTACACAATATACCCTGTAGCTTCATTCATACAATTTGATACAAGCTAATATAGAATGTGTGACGATATTTTTAGGGGTAACATTATCCTTAAACAATGAGTGAAGGATGATCTTTGAGTCAAGAAGAACGGTGCTCAAAACCAAAAGTCCCAAGGTCAATTTAGACGTCCAAGCTGTTATTGTTCAAACAAAATGCACTTGAAGTAACAGCTAATTTTTTTAATTTGAAGGGAAAACTAAGGTAATTAACGGTGACCATTGGCTTTCAAAACGTTTCTGTGGTTTCCTTAGCGTGTGGTTATTTGTTTGTCATTTATATAGATGGTTTACATAATGCATATCTTGCTGTCGTTGCTAATGAAATATTTTTATAGATATGATGGGTTTGTAACATAGCTATTATTAACTAGGATAATTGATACAATTTATTAATTTTAACGAAAATACATATCATGTATTTTTTTAGATGTGATAAAAAACATTGTTATTCCAGGTTGACCATCAAGGCTGGTTGCCCAATGAATCTGGAAGACTTCCCCATGGACATTCAAAGATGTCCTCTTAAGTTCGGCAGTTGTGAGTTGAAATGTTTATTAGTCATTTCGTTCCTCAGATCATTAAAACTTTATATTTATAGCAGAGTAAACTTTTCTCAAGTCCCTGGTAGCCTAATAGTGTATTTATATCTATAGTAGATTAAACATTTCTCAAGTCCCTGGTAGTTGAATATATTTTAAGATCAAACAAACTTTGTAAAACTGTGATCCCGGAACCACCCATGCAATTTAATTAATGTAATTAAATCATAACAAAAGATGTTAAATAAGAGCTCTTAAGATAATGTTCACTAAAGTCTTTATACTCATTTTAATCCTACTTATAATATGTGTAGCTCCATTGTATTTATGTATGACTGTTCAGAATCATCATTTGCACTAAAATTGTAAAAATTATGTTGTAGTAAGAATACTATATGCCAAATAATAGTATTGAATCTTTTAAAGCAAGTGGAATTAGTTAGAAAAAGTTTGTTCGAGTTCATGAATTTATAAGATCTACGTGGCCAGTTTTTGAACAATATTATACCCTTATAGCTGATATTTGTTTAGTATATACAGAATGTCTCTAAACTCTCTGTCCAAACTTAAACCACATAATCTGTCGGTATAAATAAAGAGAAAGCCTAATAACAAATAATTGTCCGGGAAGTCATTTTATATTTATAAATGAAAGATGACACCAGGCGCGAAAACGCCGGGCGAACGCAGCTGTAAGTACGGAGGTGTACAACAGGTTGCGTATCATCAGGCGGGAAGGGGAGCAACGTTGCTGAAGGGTGAGCTCGCGTCAAATACAACTGACGGATACTGTTGTGACACAGTCGACACATGATGTGCACATTTAAACAAGAAGGAATTGCTACAATTAAGGAGGCCGTGAAAAAATACCATTGTCTTAGCAGTTTTGCAAAACATGTTTTTGTTCAAATAAATCAAATAGTGCTTCAATAAAAGAATAAGAGTTTAATTGTATTCACCTGGTACTCTATATTTGTAATGAATTAAGATTTGATCTATTTTAACCAAAAAAGGTTTTCATAAGGAAACTACTAAAACACTGACCTTTTATTGAATTCCCTACATCCATATCTTAAGATTTTAGCATTATAATTATTTGATCAAAATATTTATCACAGAAAGTCTACGCTGTCCGCTGGCGTGAAGCTGGTATATTAAGGCGTGAAGCTGGTATATTGAGGCGGGAAGCTGGTATATTGAGGCGGGAAATCCCCGAGCTATGCAAATGAATGATACCTAATAATTGTGGCGAACTACTTACTAAAAACAAAATATTAAATTAATTAAAAATACAGATTTGTTTTATTTTCTCATAAACTTAATTATTAATATTATAAGATGATATGTTGATATGATTTAGAGCTAAGAGTTAATGTTATTTCAGTTGGTTACACAGTCGGTGACGTTGTGTATCGATGGAACAAGGCTCGACAAGTTGCAATAGCAGAAGATATGAAGTTGTCTCAGTTCGACTTGATAGCAACTCCTTCAGCCAATCAAACAGATCAGCTCAAGTCCGGTAGAGCTGACACGGCTCAGTCCGCTATACGCAAGTACTCCATACATAATTATAACAAGTTTTATCGACACCTTGCCAAATTAAATTTATAGAAACGATAAGAAATTTTACTTTTGCATTTTATCTCTCGCTTCTTATTACATTAAATATAGAAATGTTCTTAAAACATAAATTGGATTTATTTAACGACTAGTTAATTTTACAAAACTATTTTAAAGAGTTTTCCAATGTATTCTGTTAGTGCATATAAGTTATTAAAACATACCATATTATTTAAAATATGTATTTTAAGTTAATTGATGAGTTTTATTAAAATAAAGCTATTTTTACGTCTTGAAATATTCTAATATAATTATCTGAATGTACTTTTTAGTTATATAAACTCATTTAGTGTGTATATGATCGTTTTATTTCTGAGACACATTAAGTTGCGCTAGAACCTAAGAAGGAAACGTGATAGCAGCTCTGCACTGATTGGTGTGAGACACATGTGTTATAAGCTCCCATTACTGTCCTGTTGTTGTAGGTGAGTACTCAATGCTACTGGTGAGCTTCCACTTGCAGCGACACATGGGTAACTTCTTGATCCAGGTGTACGGTCCCTGTGTCCTCCTGGTGGTGCTATCCTGGGTGTCCTTCTGGCTCAATAGGGAGGCCACTGCAGACAGAGTATCTCTAGGTGCTGTTAGCTCTTCATTCCTCAACCAGATCAAATATTATATTGACCGAGCGGCCGCCACCGTTAGCGATAGTAGTACTAACATTTACGGATATAGGTTATCATGTGGTCGGTACAACTAACCTGTTAATCTCAATTTTCTAAACTGGATCTGCTACCTATTTATTCAAGAAGCTTCTCATTGGTCCTCGCGGGGCTAAGTTTTACCCTGTTCCGGACCCAATGCTTCGCAGATAAGTTCTGGAAGTGCTGAGGATCTAAACCGTGACCTTTAGATCTGTAGCTAAGCACTATGACCATTAGACCACAGAGGCGGTCCTGTAGTAGATTATAACTTTGTTAGTATCTGGTATGGTTTCACACACATTTTGTAGAATGAAGATAAAACCTACTGTCTAATCGTTTGTATTGAAATTATCTTGAAGCCCATTCAGGAGGAGGAGTGTTAAGCCCTTGAAGATATTTCAGTTCTCCAGATTACCTACATGACAACTTAACAAAGCCTCCACGGCCTCTGGAATTCAAGCTTCGTTAAGAAAAATGTTAGCATAGCTATGAAAACTGATTATGTGTATTAGTATTTTGATTTGGATTTTAACGATTTAGGCCTGAACAAGAATATGTCCACTTTAAATAAAGGGTTTAAATTGCCGTATATAATTATACCCCTCGTCCGCTTGTACATATAAACTCATATGACTTGCCCCCAAAGAAACTGCTACCCACGCCCCTGATTGCACTATTAAATAAATGATAAGGAACCAACACTGTATGACTGTCTAGTTATAATTAATGTGATATATCATATTTGTGGTGAATGTCATGAAATATATTGAAAACCGTGGTAAATACTATTTCGGTGTCTTTCTAAACGAACAAAGGTCAGTTGAAATGGTAAAGACAGGCGAGCAAAACATTTTACTTTCTCATAGCAAGAGAAAGTATTGTGATCGGTAAAAAATGTGACTACAGATAGTGACACATTTGTACGTTTTATTTGAACTTGACCCCAAAAAAGTGAGTTCTACCATTGTGTCTGTCTGTCCGTCCCTGGCCACGGTTTTATAGGGCTATACTATAAAACCAGTCGTGTTACCCTAGTCCTTCAATTAAGGGGAGGGTTAGTTTACTGATGAGTACTTTTTTTAATCTGTGAAAATTATTCAAGCCATTTTGATTGAAACACATATCTAGGATTTGTTAAACATTATAAGTAATAATTGGGTTTGGGAAGAAATTAATTGAAGAATAGTTTATTGATGATTGATTTTTCAAACACCGTAAATATTTTACAAACAGATCTAATGATTTGTATCAAAATTGTTATCGGGAAACTATTTTACATATCAATAATAATGCATCTTTATTTCTATAAAATAAATTAATTTAAGGGTTGTTTACTTACAAAAAATAATAGAAAATTTGAATATTTTGGAAACTGATCTTGAAGATTCCAAATAAGAATCTGTGAATAATTTTCCACAAGAAATAAGAATACGTTTTTATTTGTACAAATAAAAAAATTCAGAGTAGTTTAGAAATTCAGTAATTTATTTTTGAAAACTTTAATTTTGTAAAATATATTTTAACAATTTGGTTTAAAATTTAAATAAAAGTTTTATTATTGTCATTAACAGGAAAATGAGTTTGTTTTAATGAGTATAATTTGTTTTAGGGGAGTTTACTAAAACCTATTTTTGAAAACGTTATTTGAAACTATAATACATAATATGATCAAGTTGTTGCGATTGTTTCGTGCCATCTATTTTTATTAAACTGATGTATATACCGACATTGCAGGTATTACCACTGTCCTGACCATGACGTTCCTGGGCCTGGAGGCACGCACGGATCTGCCCAAGGTATCATATCCCACCGCACTCGACTTCTTCGTCTTCCTCTCGTTCGGATTTATATTCGCCACCATAATACAGGTAGATTCAGGTGGCAATTAGCTCGGCCATGATTACACTGATAACTATTTAAAACTTAGTGCGGCAGAAGGGAGTGCAAGTATTTTTCAGTTTTTATAGAATATAAATTAGTTGGCAAAAATAAATCAATTATTTCTCCAGTAGCAACGTAGAGATTAGTTTTCTGCACATGCTAATCTCAACAGTTCTTGAATATTTGTCAAAGGTGTCCTGGAGTTTAATGACAACTTTTTCTCTTTATTTAAGAAGTTTGTCGCCAAATGCCGCTGTGTTCATGACAAGATATTCCAGAACTGTTGAGACTAGCATGTGCAGAGAACTAAACTCTACGTTGCTACTGGAGAAATATTTGATTTATATTTGCCAAAAAATGTTTATGCTATAAAAACTTCAAAACTAGTGCAATAAATTCACGCTCACTAGCACCCCACCTTAATGTAGGAGTGTAGCAATGATCAAAGAAAGTATAAATAATATGGTCTAGAGATAGTTCGACCAATAAAACACCAAGGCCTAAATATGTCTAGTTGTCCATCTTGACTGGCTAAGTAGTATACTATAAACATATGAGTCTTTAGTTGGTAATTTTGTTTGTTCTAAATATAAGCTAAAAATGAACTGTAAACAGCTTTCACAAACATTACTTAAGCATTAAGTGTTATTCACAGAGCAGATAATCTTTCTACTCTAGCACTACATCACATTATGAAGGCTGCAACTATTCCTAAAGCTATTTACAATAAAAATTATCTAATAAATTTTGTACTTTGATCTTATGTAATGAAATAAATAAGCATATTTTTTTAACTATTTAAAAATATCCTTACTTGAGTTGTATATACTAACGGAGCGAGTAGTATAGCAAATTTGCAATCATCGTTCGTTGCAATAAGTTGTGGTATTAAACATAAATACAGTTATACTTCGGACTTAGATTAACGGCCATGATTGCTTTCCAATTTAGCTCAAATACTTCGAAAATTCAAGACAAATGTCAGCTTCAAACAGAAACTATTCAACCTTTCTTATCGTTTTCAATTTTTAGAAAATGACACGTGTAGAAAACCAGTAAATCTTCCTTTTAAAATTAAGAAACAAAGTATGAGAATTTTTTTAAATATAAATCTCTAAAATTATTATATTGGCTCCTTTAAGTAGCGGGTTCAAAATACTGAACTTTATTTAGTGGTTACTAACAATATTTCCAAAGGCAAAGCGTTGATGCGAGTTGATATGTGTCAACCACAAGGAGCCTTACTAACAATATTTCCAAAGGCAAAGCGTTGATGCGAGTTGATATGTGTCAACCACAAGGAGCCACGTGTGTTTCAGTTTGCTGTGGTGCACTACTTCACCAAGTATGGGTCTGGCGAGTGTTACTTCACATATGACGTCAGTTCAGAGTCCAGTTCTGAAGACGAGGCTTGGCGAGATTGTCGACGACAAGAGAGGAGGCGCACGGCGGGGAGCTTTGTACGTCACACCTCTATTTCATCATTCACGTTTATCTAGAGTCTAGAGCATAATTGTTGCTTTTCATCCAGATATTTTGAGTATTTATAAAATAGCATGAATATGATAATCATCCCGTTTTGTTCGAAGACCACTTTTCATATGTCCATAGTAATAATAATAATAATGATAATATATGTGACTATAATTATTATGAACAGTACTTCTTCAGACAACTCGATACTTAAAATAATTAGCCTTAGTCGCCGCAATATAAGTAGCGCTAACTCCAAATTTTCTGAATTTGTTTTTAATCATCCAACGAGGACTAAGCTTGGAGAGGTATTCGAAGAGGACTAAACTAGGAAGTCATTTAATGAGTACCTCTATAATTAATTTTTTTACATTTAACATTTATGTCTATGTATTTCTTATAATTTGTAATTGATTATTTTAAACTATTCCTTTGCGTGTATATAAAATGAGTAGTGAAACTCTGCGAAATATATGTATATATGTAGCTACACGTATGTATGTATATTTAATTATTCACACTATGGCATTAGGAACCCGATAGTTTAGTGCCACACTTACAAAAGTAGGTCATATATCCCTATTAGAGGTGTACTGATGAATCTTTATCGGGTGATTATTAGTGCATCGGCAATTAATCGTAATCAGCAATAATTAAGCCAATTAATCGTCTTTTAAAGTAAGATTTAAAATTAAATTTTCTAGGTATAAATTTAATTATCAAAATCTATAAAAAAAACACACTCATAATCTGTGCTGTGGACTATGCTAAGATTATATAACATTATAAAGAAATAAAAGTTCATACCCTTGATAAAATTAACAATCTAGTTTAAAATTTCGTCGATTATGCATAGAAGAAACAAGATTCCCTGACCCGAAGGAAATATTAAACGGTTTCTGAATGTGTTTGGTGGATCAGTGGCCTCAGAAAGACTGTTTTCCTCTGCTGGACTTGTTTGCCCAAAGAAGAGGTCAAGTCTTAAATTACATAAAATAAATAAACTAGCCTTCCTGAACAAAAACTTGTATATTACAATTATAATTACTAAACAAAAATTAGGATTATCTAAATTTTAACTGTTGGTTTTAAATAAAATCTTTTTGTATTAATTATATTAACTGTTATCATTATCTCAAGCATATTTCTCAATATTTATTTATAAATAATCGATAATCGAGACGAATCGGTGTAAATAATTGTGGCATAAACAGTTATTTCGAACAACCGGTAATCAGTATCGGTAATAGGTTTTACTGAATCGGTCCACCTCTAATCCCTATCTTGAGCTAGTTCTACACCCTAGATATGTAAATATATGTATTCATATTTCGTATATTTATATTTATATTTAGAGCTATAAATATATACATATTCAAATATATATATTATTGGATCGTTGCAGCGATGCCTGCATATTATGGCTCTAAAATGTTTTCTAGATATTTTATTAGGAAAAGTATATATATTTAATAAGACCTCACTTGATTTTCTAATTAAAATTTTACACGTCAAAGGCTATCATTACATGGATCTTTGTTTAATTTGAATCAAAACGTATATTTTCCAAGATGAGAAATTTAAAATGACCCCTCTCCCATCTATCTATCTATTTGGTGCACCAAACCACTCAAGCTAGAATTATTAAACTGTAAATAATGTTTTGTCCAAGATAAATATTGTATTTACCGATATATAATAGTAAGAAAATAATGGTTGCCATGGTGATGTAAACAGAGAATGATTGTACAGTTTAGCCGCTACCCACAAAGAATCAAAATATGGAAAATACGCAAGGAAAACTTAGTTTTGGTTTTAGGCTAATATTTTGGCGAGTATCCTGGACCCCTAACCTTTAAAATAACTTCGTTGGTTAAAACCGGTAAAACCGTTTACTGTTAATTTCAACTATCAAAAATGGGCTTATAAAATTATCTATATAAACGTGCGCGTGCGCGTGTGCGTGCACGCATGTGTGTGTGCGTGAAAGAGAGAGGAGAGAAAATGTGTGTGAATGAAAAAGTGTGTGTGAGAAAAAATTAGAAAGAATATGTGAGGGAAAATGCATGATAAAGTGTTGATAACTAGGCGTGTCCAAATACCAAAAATAATAAGTTAGCAAAAAATGTAGAGTGTGTTGAGTGAGAAAAAAGAGCAAAGTAAAAATGGGCAAGAGCTAACTGAAGCCCAGCACACGCAATAAGAACTATTGCGGGACTCGTCCCTGCGGTCACCCTCAATATCAATAATATATGTCATTAATCAGGAACGTGATTACACCTCTGTTTTGATTATTAGACAACATATTTTAGTTGCAGTAACCTACCAAGGATGAACGTATAAAAAGGTAAATAAAAACATAATAGTCAGGAGATTTTCTATTAAAATTCAAAAAGATATGGACAACAATTTATTGAAAGCAATAACCTCAAGAAAGATAGGGTGTACACCATATGCAATCTTGCGTCATGGCCTCATAGGATTTTCATCTCTCCTTCCCATAAACGGGAAAAATATACAAAATCCCAAATTACAGAAAGCTAAAGTTGACGTTAGTCAGATAAGCCCATAATTGCTCGCCAACCCATAACAAATATTCACCCAACCCTTAGTCGTCATGGCGGCTATCATTAACTTCTTATACTCGCTGATTGCGCCTAATGCTCTAAGTTCAAGAGAGAACGATTAAGGTTAAAATATAAACAGAGCAATTCAATAAACGGAATCTAATGACATTATATTTCAATAAGCAAAAGGCAAAACCTAACATCTAACATGGAGTAATATAAACTAAAGTACCTTATGCTCAGAGAAAACATTTAATACTAAAAAAATATTTACATCACCAGATATTCTACTTTTGCCCAACTCTTAAACTTAATACTCAAAATAAACATCATGGACAAAGCTTAAAGTTAAAGCCTATCAATATTAAAAATAATTACAAGTGAGGAAAATATATTCTTGAAACGACATCCTATTTCCTTTTCATTGAAGTTCGTTAATATCAGAAATTAATACAAGTCCAAAAGATATCTTATTGAAAAAGACATCATATTTCAGTTCATTTAAAAGATAAAAGCTTAAGTCCACAATACTTGACGTCAATTATATGTGCAATGTTAAAGTTAGAGTTTTTATGAAGATTTGAAATAATTGCTAAGAGTAGAAAGTGAATTTTGAATCATAAATATTATGCCGAAAAGGAATTTATGTAACATGGTTAATATCCGAAGCCGTAGCTAGTGCAAGCTACCTTCAAAGCCAGTCCCATAGTGGCGCTTACTCCACTCGATCACACTTTTATACAGAAAGCACAGTTCACAGCACACGGAGCGAATGGAAGATAAGGGGTGGGGGGAACCAAAGAATATAATTAGGCGTGGAATGTTCTACTAGCATCTGGACGGCAGACTTGGGCATAGGTGGAGTGTTTCTTCTTCCTCGCTGAAGATCTTTGCTGCGGGAAAGTCGTTGCAGAATGTTGGAATAGGCGCGGCCCTCAGTATGCTGGGATCAGTCGTGTTGTTCGTGCTTGTAGTCGTGTAGCCGGGCCGGCCGCTGGCGTAGTTGGTCTAATAGGTAAGTTGATTGTTTTTGTTTGGTTTCGGGTAGCTTGTGGCAAACAATGCTACAGTGTGTGAGAGAGTGTGTGTATGAAAAAAAGATAGTGTAAAATTTTGGTAGAGATATTGTGTGAAAGAAATAGAAAATGTGGGAGCAAGTGTGAGAGAGCATATGAGAAAGTATAATAAAGATAATGTGAGAGAATATGTGTGATAGTGTGTGCATGTGAGGGAGAGGGATAAAGGTTAGAGAGAGAATGAAAGACGATAATATGAGAGACAGTGTGTTATAGAGTGTGTATGTATGAGGGGAGAGAGTGTGATTGAGAGTGTGTGATAGCGTTAGAGGGAATGTGTGTGAGAACGTGAAAGAGAGTGTCAGATAGAAAATGTGAAAATATTGATGGGGTACACAAAACATTAATTTAAAATATCATATGCTCAAAATTAAGCGGTAAAATAAAAACATAGCTTTACTTGTGTATTTTTATTGTATTACTATTCGCTAAAACGAACATCAAAACCCATTATTTGGAAAAACAAAAACAAAAAAACCCACCAAAATTCATACTTAAATAGTTAAAAAGGCCATTTTTAAACATTATTCCAGATCATTTTATAGTTTTCGAGCTTATAATACATACCAATATAGATCTAAACATAATTTTATCATGCGTGAAACAAAACGTACACAATATTTTCACGAATTTAACTAAACCTTTTAATTTTCGAAATATATTCAACATTATAGATTTAAATGCGAATTAACGATAACAACATAACAATGAAAAATGTTTCCCCAGTTTTGGTATCTCAATTTTGCTGTGCTCTGACCAGCATCCAAAGATAAAATTGTGTTGTGTTCGGACCAACAAATAAAGATTGAGTTATTATTCTTTAGCCAGAGATTTACAGCCATGCAACAAATAACGATTTCCATGGTGGTAAAACAAAAATTGAAAAAACCGAAAATTCTGTGAAAATCAGGCTTTCATGGAAAACTACTATTTTTCCCAACACCCTGGACTTGTAATCGTTAAAATGAGTGGTCCTTTGTCAAAATATGTTGAGTAATTTCCTCGTAATTTTTATTACCGGAAATGGGCCTATCAAATTATATATAAGATATTTCTATTTATATAAAATTGTATACACCTATATAATATTATAGTTATAAACTTATATATTTATATAAATTGTTTCTTTGTTTTTTAAATACGATCTAATTTATTTTCTTTACTGCTATACACTGTTCTCATGTTAACGCTTCATTTTCAATCTTATCTTTATTATTTAATTTAATTATAACATTGTATAGTTACTCGTACGTATTTATTTTGATGTAATGTAGTTTTCTTGTACATATTACTTTATTTTATTTATTTTTTAGCCTAGTCTTGTGATTGTTGGTCAGCACTTTCAAAAATAGAAATTAAATTATTATTATTATTATTGTAATATTAAGGGCATTTAACCTATTTTATACCCGCATCAGTGTTAGTATAGTCTAATGCGTCTCTCTCGAATTAAACTGGACTTCTGATGACATAAGTATCAGAGTGTACTAAGGTTTTTTTTCATAAATGATTTTCCACCCTCCCTCTACGCAAATATTAGTATATTTGCTCTGAATTCCATCTTCCTAGTCTCTACCCGATCGGCATAATATTACGGATAGCCCGAACGGGTAGCAAGACATACTTTACACAGAATAAACATGCACATTCTGAAACTACCACATGATTTACAGACCAACTTAACTCTATATTAATAAATACAAACAACACCTAGTCTACCAACCCCCATCCCATTCCTATGAAAAGGTACCCCTTAATATCAACCATTATAAATTGTTTCACCGTGACGGATATCGAACTTGTGAGCCTTATCTGAGTGACAGACACCCTGCAATCTTAATGCACACTCAGTTTTCACTGAAAAGTGTCAGGCATTCCTTGACGAGCAATAGTATAGCCTACACCCTAGGGGAGTCGTGCAAGGTAAGCTTAGCTACCTCTCAAGATAGACGGAGTGTACAGAGAAGTTGTTAGACCTGGCATGGCGCTACTTGAGGGTAGGTTGGATGAATTACACTGTTACCTAACACAGGTATCATAATTGCATTCTAATGCAGGAAAATAATATTATTGTTCCTGTTCTCGCCGTTAGTACTATCTACATCCAGCTATAGCCTATAAAATAATGGTGGTCACTTTTGATGGTCAATAATACTTAACACAGGTTAGAGTAGGGGGGGCGGGGGTCAGGCTAAATATTTATAAGGGGTTGCATGGAGGAAGGATATAGATGTAAATATATAATACAAATTTGGTACGTGGTTTATAGATGACCCCTCATCAATATTTACTGGTAGAGTAGGAGGGTGGACCAAGCGGAAACAAGGATAATTTTTACTCTCATCTTGAACATAATATTCTGTGTACTTACTCTTGAGTGATAACAAAAGCTAATTGTGACTTGTGGTTTATGTAGTGCGAGGATGGTCCAGGTCGTAGAGGTAGTGCCTCTATCTCTGGAGGAGGCTTTCTACGCCGTCCCAGCTTCTTAACCTCCAACAGTGGGGGAGGGGGGGACAAGCGTCTTCTGGAAGTAATCCCTCTGACAGCCTGTTCGGTGGCTCCCAAAGCACCGCCCACCCGGCGCCCCTCATGGGCACTGGCCTGTCTGAGTGATCAGAATAGAGACCTAGAACAACAAACAACTGCCGCCGCCAGTTGTCACAGACTCAGTATTCAGGAGCACGCTAAGAAGAGGAGGAAGAAGAGGACTCCTCGTTACAACTCCGTCTCCAAGATCGACCGGACATCCAGGGTTGTCTTCCCACTGTGTTTCATGGGTATCAACGTCTTTTATTGGTACTCGTACCTCTCACGGAGTCAGAGAATACATCAGAGACACGCTGATACGTCCTAAACACAACTCTCACCTCTCACGTGGTCAGAGAATACAGCAGAGACACGCTGATACGTCCTAAACACAACTCTCACCTCTCACGTGGTCAGAGAATACATCAGAGACACGCTGATACGTCCATAAACATAACTATCACCTCTCACGTGGTCATAGAATACATCAGAATTATTTCACTATGTATATATATGGCAAAAATGATCAATTATTAAAATTTATAAAATAAATCAAAACCCGATATATATAAATACATTTTAGTAATTGATAATTTTTGCCATTCTTGTATTAAAATATAATTAATATAATATATTTTCTTGTTGATATTGGAGGAGTATTAGGTTGGTTATAGGGATCTAACACTGGGAAATTATAAATTGGTTTGCAGAGGTTTGGACCCAAACAGGATATCTATCTAAACGTTGATTTTCTTTAAATTCGAACGAGTCGCTGCACAGCAGAACAATATGTTTGTTCCTCAAAACTTGAATTTTATTATTCTTACGTTCATGTAAGTCTGCTTGGTTAGGGATGTACCACAGTTAATACACACAATAATGATAAATAACAAAGTATTTGAAATCTCAGAATAGCTTTACAATGTCCAAAAAGTATGGCTAGTTGTAAAAATGGTTAAGACTTATAGATGTGTGTGCTTATAATTTTTAAACCGGTGTAGTAAATAAAATATTGCAAACAAACCTATATTAATCAAATGTATGTATCAAATTGTAATAATGTATAAACGTAATTATATATTTTTTCAAAATATCTCATGTCAATCATAATAATGAGAAATAAAATAAAATTTCAAAACTGAAGACATGATTGCGATGTCAAGTAGACCTTTGATATCCATATTAAACAAACAAAAAACTTATATTACAAATTGAGGGAAAATATATTCTTGTCGAAAATATTTTAAAATTAAATTATCAGTACCTTCCTATTAAATTGTACAAACAACACAGATTTTGATTGATAACATGGAGTAAAATTATAATGTATATTTTTGTTACCAAAATATATGTATACATCTTTATACATGGACGTGGGAACGTTTTCAGTTTTGCAGGGGTGGGGTCCAAAATGAACTTGTGGTGCCCTTAGAAAATAATTTGAGCCCTATTTTTTTTAAATAATAACACACTGCTGACCACAAATAGGACATTATTTTTCATATTCAAGGAGTGTTGCAGCCCCCAAAACTCCACTCACTAGTTCCTACACGCCTGCTTATATTAATACTAAGTGGAATGCATAGTGCACAGATCTATGGGTTCCTAAGGGTGCCACCTACCTAAAGGGAAATATATCAACACCTACGTAATTCTAATGGAAATTGAAGCTCTCATATATCATAAAATAATTGCTATATTCTGAACCTATTAAAAAATATTTGTTTAGGGGAGGCTAGCTCTATGCTTCTAAGCATTCACCTTAATATCAGAAATGCAACTAAGTATTTTACATGCTCCTAATATCTTTAAAACTTCAGATATGAAATGTTTAATTGTATAGGTACACTCTGTACTGATTACACTATGACCATATCTTATAACATGTGCCATAGTGTAACTCGTCAAGGTGAACGGAGTGTGCGAGAACATGTCAATCAAAAACTTTCGTCAGGATTTTTGGACGCCTGCACAGCGTCTCAATGCTCCAATAGGCTTCACCCTTAAGTGATAGGATTACACTTAAATAGAATCTCATGTGATGTCCGCTTTGCCTTATAAACACGAAAGTGGCAGACCAGATTTAATAGATGCCATATTATACACTTATTATAAACTACACTATTTCTAAGAGTGGATCTGTTTGAATGTAAACTTTGGATTATTTTGTATAGTTCACAGCCGCCCGCTTGTTTCCTAGATACTGTTCAGATTGTTTCATTGGTAGACTAGAAAGTACTAGATATGTAATCTTGATTCACACGCTCGCCGAAAATAGAAGGTGGACTCTGCTTGATTGTCATAACAATTACAGTACTATATTCTAGCAGAAAGTTAATATAATGCTTTGCACAACCAACTACCAAGATGTTTTATTTCTGGTGTATAAAGAGATCACTGAGATTAATATCACAATGGATGCTTACAATTATTGTATTGTGTCTAAACATGATTAGAATGACTCACAAATCTCCCATTTTATGAGTTATTTCAATTATTTTGATGACAATAGATGCAGCCGTATGCTAGTATTTTGCTTTGTGAACGATGCGCACAGATTGAATGGAGTGGTTTCAAAACGTTATTTGGTATTCCAAGTTGACGTCGCGCATAAAAAGGAAGGATGAAGTTATTTCACAACAAGCCGAGTGTACAAAGCTGATGAGGCTGAAATCCTGAGATTGGTTTACAGCTTATCACGTGATAACTTTTTTGTTTTACTCAGTTTTTCGGTAAACGTGTGAATTCACATTGAGACTAGGCTAGAAACGAGAAAGAAAAATGGGCTTCCCTACATATCCATCCTAAAATATACTTTGCTGTATAAAACTTGCCGATAATAAAGCAATATTGTATATAATGTAATTGTGTAATGTCTTGTGTGTCCTAGTAGTCTTCCAAAATACTGACAAAACATACATTAACTTATTACAGTTTTAGTGAAAAGAACCCACTACGGCGGTCGAATGGTCTAAGTCATCACTCTAACAATAGACTGGACTACTGATGATGGAAGGTCTGTGTTCCAATCTCAGTCGGGCTTACTGAGGGTGATTTTCCCTAAACGGTTTTACACTCTCCTTCTACGCAAGTACGGTTACAATTCCTCTTAATTAAACCTTCCCCATACCTAACGCATTAGTATTAGTGCATATGAGTACAACTTGGACAAATAGTGAGACGTGGTGCTAAAATAGCAATAGTAATAATAATACTATTAATAACTCTAAAACACTATTTCATAAAGTGTTACGACCCCAGCCCATCCCTCAACCAGACAATACAACTGTGACGTCAGCTATAAGACCCATTTGACCAACCTAACAGCAGAAGGGGGAACATGAAAACCAAGGGAGAAAAACTTCCTTTCCATGTCTGCCAAATTATTTACGTAATATTTGCTTTCTTTTTTAAAAAAACGTATTCAGATCTAACTGATAAAAAGGAAAAGCACGGATTTACTGAAATACAAAAAATAACACAAAAGACTCAATCGTAGTTTGAAGGACCCCACCCCCTACCTGCCCCATCCCTACCTCCTTCCTTCATAGCGCTTTTCTGCTAAACCCCCTCTACAGTCTTGCTTCTAAGGTAACATTTTTTAGCTATTATATTTTTAACAACAAGCTTTTTTCACAAATAAAACATAACGTGTGTCAACATAGACAAAAAGCATGGGTTTATTTTAATCTAGGATTGATATTTTTACTTTCTAGTTACCTTACAGGCAGAGAAAGTATTATGATCGTCAAAAAAAGTCAAGCTTGAGATTTTGATTAATATAGACGTTTTGACAGAGTTGGTCCAATTAGTTGGCCTGCTAGGTCACTAGATTTAACCAGTATATATTTTCTTATGGGGTTCCTGAAAGAAAGAGTATATGTGATGTACCGAAAACCCCAGAAAACATTATAAGCCCCATTAGAACTGCTTGCAAAGATATTGATCTAGAAACTCTATTAAATACTATAAAAAAATTATAAAGCTAATTGGAAAGCATATCGAAGTAGAAGAATATAATTTCGAACAATTGTTGTAAATTAACATTTCAACCCTTGTGAAGGAACTTTTGTGTTTTGTTTGTAATATCATTTTGCTCGTATATGGTAACACTTTATAGATTTTATTAAAAAACACAATGGAATAAAAACAGTACCAGACAATAGTTTTCCTTGAGATGACCTTGAAAACCTGCACTAGATAAAATACATTAGGTCATTTTGTCAGCGCCTCAAAACCAAGAATCTTTGTATGACGTATTTTTTCTTAAGTGCGCTTTTTAAAAGATATTTCATTGTGGCAACTTAAAAAGGACCTCCCTGTATACAAACTTAAACCACAGCATCCTTGGGTAGAAAGAAAGAGAAAATACTGTAAGTCTGGAAAAGTAATCTTTCATTACTAATTAATAAGTTGAAGCTAGAAGAAACAACGCCTGAAGTACACATCTGTAGGTACGTACACGTACAACAAGTTGCATATTAGCAGGCGGGAACCTCACAGGTGTTAAAGACTCTCTCTCTCTCTCTCTCTGCCACAATGTACTGTCAAGTCCTTTTGTTGAATTTGATGCGTGCTCACTGCTCACTCTTTAGACGTGTTGCGTTGCTTCTGTCGGAATACTTCTCTCCACCTAATTATTTGCAACTTGTTGTGCTCTCACGTACTTAAGGATGCGTGCTCCCGGCGTTGTTGTGTCTAGCTTCAACTCACATTTAGTAGACACAATTCAAATATGGTGGAACAGCTCAACGTTTGTATTGCATCTCAATGGTCAAGTAGAAGGCCCCTTTAAATATTAAGTCTTATTGTAAAAGTTTGTGACTTACTATTAATTGTGCTCTTTAAGTTATGCACTATTCTTGGCTAGTAAAGCACTACTTTGATAAGTGTGAGTCTAATCCAAGCCTAAGAATACTGAACGAAATGTTCGTTAAGTGATGACTTGAAATGTGTTGTCACTTAGCGCTGTATTAACAGCTTTCCATTATCTTATAGTAAGCATTTCAATGTTGACTGCGCTCATTATCACTTGTATAGAGACGCATTGAATTGTTTGAAGTACACTTTCTAAACACAGGACTGTATGAGCACTTGCTCACCATTCAACGGGCATTTGCAGTTATAAATTTGATATGTACAATACAACAACAACAAACACCCTTTTATATCATTTTCATAATGAGTAAGAAACTGAAGATTATATTGTGAAATGAAATCAAATGTTCCTGAAAGAAATTATAGTTATAAATACAATGACGTAGCTGGGATGCTTTCATTAAAATAATTCTAATCAAAACATATGAAGACTTTTCAAACTTTGCCATGCAGTATGATGATGAACAGGAAATCTGGAAATTGAGTGGCCTAGCTCTTTAACGCATTATCAGTTGAGCTCAAAGAAATTAGCAATGCTGTGGGGGGGGAGAGATTTTTTTTCAGCTTGGCTTGTGGTTAGTGAACCCAAATACGTCAGAGAGTTAATTTGGACACCTTGGCTGCCAATTCCATCCACGTTCTAAACTTTTAATCGTAGGTCTCACTGTATATCTTAACATAACCTAGCGTAACTGAAGAAAACCTTTTTAATAGGCATTAAAAATGTGGCATGCAAACAATATAAATAAACAAGGAACAATAGAGTAGTAGTCAGATTACTCGAAAATAACTCTTTGCTAAGAGGAAAGTCCCCAAATAATAGATTTAACATATATAACTCGGTAATATAAATATAATTTAATCAAAATTAATAACAAACAAGGTTTAATCAGTAAATACATTGAATAGCAACTTACATTACTTGCGTCCTTAGAATCCAAAATGGTATCTAGCGAATAATAGATAGAAAAGTAGTATATGCAGGGGTATGTTCCAAAAATGAGACTATTGAAGAGTGAGACCAAGCTAGAGGTATTTAAATAATGTATTATGTGACGTATGACAGAGACATCACAAGAGAATTACATTTATTAATTGAATAAATCAGGTTTGAATGAATTATAATTATCTGTGACGTCAAAAGAGAATTATGTTTAAGGGGAGGGTGTGACTAAGTTATAGGTATTTAAATAATATATTATAAGAAGTATTATGGTCACGTAAAGGAGAATGACGTTTATTAATTGAATAAAATTGTTTTAGAATGAATATTCTGTGACATTAAAAGAGTATGACGTTTGAGAGTAGTGGATAGCTAGGTTAGAGGCATTTATATAATGTATTACGTGTAGTATGTGACATATGATAGTGACATCAAAGAGGATGGCGTTTATTAATTGAATAAAATAAAATTTGAATCAATTATAATATTCTGTGACGTCAAAAGTGTATGACATTTGAGGGGGTAACTATGTTAAAGATATTTAAAAATGTGCTACGTATAGTATGTGACGTCACAAGAGTATGACGTCTTCTAATTGAATGAATTGTTATATTCGGTGACATCATATGAGTTTGATTCAATCCCTCAATACCCTGGTTGTTATGTGAGCATATAATCCACCGTAGCCATCAATACTTTGCTTGTTATGTTTATTAATGACATCATATTTAGATAAACCTATATTTTTTAAATTTATATGTTCTTACTACAAATATATCATTTAAATCGGAAGGAACAATTACTAGAAATGTAAGCTAAATACATATTTTTTCACGTTTTATTATTACTATTATTTTAAAAAATCCACATTTTTCACAATTTATTATTGTTATGCATAAATATACAAAAATCGTCGAACAACGATAGATGATCAAAATATGGGATAGGATCGAGAGACAAACGATTTGGAGGTGAGGACATTGTCTATAAATACCACTACATTAGAATGATTGAGATAATTTACATGGCATGTGATATATTGTTCAAGATTGTACAAAGTTTTTAATTCATCCGTAGACAAGTATACTTGAATGCTTTTTTTCACTCAGGATAAATTTCCACGCGATGAAAATTGTTTCACAACAATGTTAAAGTCACCCATGTTTGACATAAAGTTTACACACTTCTCCACACAATCGGACCAAAACGGAATTTATTTGATGAAAAAGATCCATTGGAGAATGGTGAGTATTAGACGCTTAGAATTTGACGAAAACATCACGTGAGCGTAAAAATTGTGGTTAGGATAGATACCCACTGTTACGTGTTTGTTCTGTTTATCATTTAGGTAGAAAATCTTGGTCGTTAACGACGTCGGTTGTGGATACTCGGGTTAGTCTGGGAGTGCCACCTTATTCATCTCTGTCTACGTCTGGACTGATGACCTGTAAAACCCAGTCGTCTCAATTAAAACTAGTATCGTCATCGTTGTCATCGCTTATCGGACAAAATTTATACAATTTCTCCACGCTGTGAAATCTTATGAATCGTACCAATGCGTTTGCATGTTTTAAATAGCACGGGGTGAAGTCGTGACAAGGAGCGGTACATCCCCAACCATTGGAGTTGATCGAATCTACAAAATAACATTTACAGTCCTTGCGTAGAGGGATTAATGCCCTCCCTGCGAGACAGAATAATAAATTGCCTTTTTGTTTATTATATGCGTAAGGTATGACGGATTTATCTAAATTTTACTTAAGAATTGGAGCCAATTTGGAGTAGCACAGTACGGTGGTTTTATTGAATTGATAGCACGAGAATTTTTTCTCGACTATAAAAACTATCACTAGCTTGGTGGTCACCCACTTCTTTATTTAGTTGATGATAAATGAAAAATCAAATATGGTTGACATGATGTTCATCTGTCATCTAATTGAATACAAATGATTAAATCAAATTCTAATATAACTTTTATATCTAATGCTGGAACACATATCAGGGCTCCGCTGCGAGTAAACCTTGGACAGATACCAAAGTGACGTTTGAACAGCGTGACGGCCAATTGGTCGTTCTTGCACAAGTCGGTGACGGAGAATAGATATGTGAACCTCCTCAGGCTCCAGCCGGTGGCCTTGGCAATGTCGAGCGGACAGCAATAGTGGCCGCACACACGAGACGCTATGGCTTGGAGTCGTTTTCTCTTGTACGTCCATTGTCTCTAGTGTTTATTCATGAGTCTAGTCATTGCTAGGCTCAGTCGTAGGCATATTTATCAAAATACTTCTCAAATTTAGAAAATATATAACCACCTAGTAGTGTTCCGGGTTTAGTGTAAGGGTATAAATTGCCCCAAATAAGGTGGGACGAGTGAAATTTTGAGGTAATTTTTCTGAAGGAAATGTCCCTTTATTGAATGAAATTTTGCGCTGCTGTAGTGTGTATATTTGATGCGAATTAATGGTGCTAATAATTAATTTTCACCCCCCGATTTGAATATATTGACACCGTACCCTCGTTCTCAGAATAGAAAAACAGGTTATGGTGGTATCAAAGTTTGTCTTGAACTGTAACTCAAACCTCACGTTCCCCTTTTTCTGAAGGCTGGTGTGCGAGTCCTGTTATGGTGGTGTATGTCCAATCCCGAAAACAATGTGTCATCGGCAAGGTTACACATAGCAACGCTGTCAAAATTTAGCAAAATGGGCAAATGTTTTTGGATCCCATTTACATATAGGACAAAACTATCCAGGCTTCTAAGAATGAGCTGAAACGGGTTAGTGTTCAAACTGCTCACAAACGCATCGTTAAACAACATAGTGAATAAAACAATTTTGGGGATAGCTCCTTGGATAACATTGTTTAGGTTAACGGACATGGATCCTATGGGTACGGTCACACACTTGACATCCACCCGATTGACATGGTATTGGACCGGCTTTTGTAATAGTGTATTTTCTATAGCGAGTGAAATAGTTGGAGTTTCCACGTGTTTACCAAAAAGAGTGGAATAAAAAAATTCAACCGGACGTCGGTATTTAAATTGTCCGCATCAGTGAGCAGATAAAGCTCTCTTTTGTTGCGTATCATTTTAATGCGCATGGATACATTTTTCAATAGCAATTGTGAAATATTAAATACGTCGGCGTGTAAACTTCTGATAAATTTGACCGGATGTTTTAACATGTCTAATCTCTTGCTGAAGCCTTTGTTCTCTGTGGATGCAGTGAGTTCACCGTTAGTGGCAAGGGTATCAAAAACCTCATACCGTTCACCAGGTGGGTTTTGGAGGCGTCTCGGACATAATTAGTTTAAAGTCTTTAAATAAGCCCTGGGCGCATAGTTGTTTATCGAGGTTGTAATATGTGTTTTGTTGATAGAGATAGTGATTTGACTAAATAAAGAATGTATCAAATTGTGGAAGCATCCGATTTTATTGTTGGCTGCAACTGGTGTCCCATCCCCTTTCACGAGTTGAATACGAAGATATAACTTAAACGAAGAGAGGTCGCAAAAGTACTCGTGGTCTCCGGGACATAAGAACTCTAATTGAGCTTCATTGTCAACGGAAGTGATGGGCTTATATTCGACCACTTTATTATTTTTAAATATCGTCTGAATGCATTTTTCGTCGAAAAGATCGAGTTTTTTTAACACGTCATAATTAGTCAAAAATATATATTCTAGCTCTCTTTTTCCCTCTTGCTCTAGCGCCCACATTCGAATGAAGTTGTTTACGCTTTTTTTTACCCTTTTTAAGCCTCGTCCCTCAACCGCCTGAGTGACGTGCTTTTTAACTGTACCACCAAACTTTTATCCAGTTTTCTTTATGGCTATATTGGCCAGGATGTGTGGACCTGTCTGTAATGCTTGTTTTCCCACCGCTTTTGCAACCCTCACAAACAACGGTCTGACAAATCGGAATAGACCACATAATAAATATCCTAGCCCTCATCCCTTATGCATTTTATAGCTGGCGTGATAGACGGGACCGATGTTTTCCTTCTCTCTCTCTCTTCATTGTTAAGACTAAGCTAAATTACTACCTCTCGTATCTATTTATCTAGTTTTTATTATTAGAACCTCTAGATCACCTGTATCACGTATCGTGCTTTTAATTTTATTATAAAGCTCCTTAAATGAGGTGAAATCTTGTTGAGGAAACGAAACATGTCACACTTGGGTCACTATGACGTTTGCCATCAATTATTTGTTCTTGGATAAAATGTTATCTTTGAGACTTTCAAAACCTATGGGATATGTTAATTCGGCTAATCCCACCTGCCAGTTGTTTTCTAACCATATGTGTCAATTTTTTCATATAGTAAGAGTGTGTATTGTTTTCGTAATAATCTGCGCTCGAATGCGAGGGTAGTGCTACATAAAATTGACTCATATTTGTTTAGTTTCCGACGCAAATACCCAGCTGTTAAAAGAAATGTCGTATCCTTTCTAATTGACTAGATGATGTTGAATGCCCTTAATCTCTTATTCTGTACTATTTTATCTATTTGAACAATCGTCGGATGACGAAAGTGAAATAGTAAATAGTTTTTAAAATGTCCCTCTATGGTACGCACCTGGATATCCTGTAACGAATAGACTTGTTGGGGAAGTCTAGGAATTATTTAACCACCCTAAATATTTCGGAAAGAATAGCCGGTAGTATGATGCTTAGGAATCTCCCCGATTGAATGGTGATATTTCTTTTTCTCTTCAACGAAACACGCTTACTAGCTCATTTTCGCATATAATTTTTATACTTTATTAATTTATGGCTATCTCTTTTATTACTTTTAATATTATTGCTTCGAGCACATTCGCTAAGTGTTATACAATACACATCGGGTTGGCGACTTTATGATTAGCTTTGCAAAATTTAGGATTGACCGTTTTCAACACCGACAGCATATGCCTATTTTTCTGGACTAGTTTCCTCTAGTAGTCTAGAGGGAACAAACACTTTGCAAATAGTGTCGAATATGTCCGTTTTGAAGCGTAGGCTTTCGTCCGCGTTCTGACTCACATCGAAGAATAAATCTCCATGAGGTTGCTCTGTCACCTTCCTATATATTATTTGTACTTCGGATGGATTATCCTGTTAAACTTGCCTAGTTGATAGTTCACCTGTGTTTGATCGCATGATTTTCTAAACGCCACAATGTATTTAGTATTTAGGGAGAGATCACGAAACTTACAATACTATGTTTTTTTACCTCCAGTTCGGAGACGACGATGGGACCTTTATTTCTTTTAATTTTTCACCGGTTGGACACGTGCATGGGGTCAATGTCTTTCAAAATCATGTTTTTAATAGTCTTAAAGTTTACAATCCTTGTGTTTTCATAGTTTAGCGTTATACACTTGACCTTGATGGTAGACCTGTATTCATTCGTCTCGAGAACAAACACACTGTACGAATAATTTTTTGGCCCACCAGAAACAAATTCTGTAATGTACGCTGTCTCAGAATAAGCGGTCAGTTCGTTTGTCATATCTCCCAACTTGTCGCCTGTCGGTATCGTGTACGTGTCTGTCTGTCAAGTGCAAGTTAACAGAGCAAAGTAGATGGGCTTTAACACGTTCGGAGTGAATTAGTAGGAGAGTTTATTTAGCACCCCAAATGCATCCCTATTTTCTTGTGTGTGTGTGACATGGTTTATATGTGGGCTCCAAGATAGTGAGCTGTGAATGGTCAAACCGATATATTTTGCTTTCCTTACATGTTTCAGTACGTTATTACCAAAGCTTATCTGGTAATTTTCTATATTATTTCTATATTTGTTTTCCGGTCTAGTAAAAATGACGTTGTTGGACTTTTTAAGATTAAGCTACAGTTTATTGACCTCAATGGTATAACATTTTCAGATCTGTTTGAATATTCTCTGCTATAGTTTTAAAATATTGTCCAATGTAAAATAAACTTGTGTCATCTACTTATAGTTGTAAATGGCCTTGAAAATTTACCTGGAAAATGTTGTTAACATAAATAATAAAAAGTATATATATGTGTGTGTGTGTTTATAAGAAGTTATTCGGCATGTCTTCGATGAGAGATCTGTGTCCTGCGTGTGTTGTTAATTTTTTTCATTTTGTTGAACATAGCATTTTATTTTGCAAAGTGCTGTAGCTTTTAAATTGTGTTTCTATTGACTACTTAGGATTGATTAAAAATAAACCTATTTTGATCATTTTTAAACCATCGAAGGAAGTTGTTAAAGTGTGCTGGCAAATATGCCCTATCAGCACATGCTAAAGATTAAAAGCATTAATTTTAAAACTGTGACTGCAAGGATAAATGTTTTTGGAAGTAAGTTCCCTTTATTATTTATTACGTATAAATATGCATCACCGTATATCATTGATCTCTATAATATCACTGGATGGACATCATTCTGTGGCTTAAATTTTTGAGCTGTCGTCTGCATACTATTGTGTAAGAGAGAAAAAACTTTCGAGTATCTCTTTCTCTCTTACAGCCATAAAAGGCAATGTGGCATTTTGACATAATTCATTGATTTGATAGAATGTATGAAATACATCAATGTGTGATTAGTTAAAAGAAATAATTATGTTAGTAAAATAATGTTAATAAAATAAAATAAAAACGACTTTATCTCTCAACCAGACGAAAGAAAAATAAATGTTCTGCTCTTGTGAACTAGATGTTTTTTAATGTGTTATGAATTTGTTATCGTTTCTGCATGGAAAATACAATTTTAATACTGTAATTTAGAATTCATCCATTAAGTTCATATCATGTGCGTATAATATCTAACTAATATAATTACGGGACCCGCTTTGGTGACCGCGTGATTTAAGGTACTACTCTTGCAATAAACTGGACTGCCGAGGACGGGGATCGGGGTTCGATGCCAGTTGGGTGCTATGAGGTTATTATTGCTAAACTGTTTTCCACTCACCCTCCACTTAAATATGAGTGTATGTCATATAAAAGCAATCTTACTCTTTTTTTACACATTAGCTTAACTAGAAGGTTACATCAGCATAAAACCTACACGGCCTCGGTTCACTTAGGTGTACCAATCAAACACTTTGGCCCTACCTTTGGAAATCTGATCTGTAAACCGTCAATAATTTGGTATTGGTAATACAGGGTTATCTAAATCATTAGGGACTATTGGCAGTATTAACAATAAATACACCTGTCACAACAGATAAATATCTTGAAACTATTTTGCTACCCATTTTAAAGCTGGATAATGAAAGGGGACTGGGGGCACTAGTGAACATGCCGTGACCAGCACTATTTTTAAATTAATAAAATTAACATAGTTCCAGATTTCATATTGACAATTATTATTTGAAAAAATAAATTAATCACAAATATCATTTTTACTTACATAATTTTAAGTGTGTTCATTGCAGGAGTTTTGATGAAGGACTTTGAAATGTATAAAGCTGTAGATTGCATGCATTATTATATACTATGTGTAGCAAAAATTATAAAATAGCTAGTGATATGTAGATATTATGAACACCCCTGGAACAAAGGTTATTGATAAGGAACACACAGATTATAAAATGATCATGCCTCAATGTAAAACTTGTGTGTAAGCCTATCACTTTTGGTCAAAATTGATATATAGATATTTTCCATACAATTGGGCGGGAAATCTTTTCTTGCAGTATATTTCTACATGTTTTGTTGTAATTTTAAATACATATTTTTCGAGTAAGTGTTTATAATTTTTGTAGTAGAGGCAATAAAGGTTACCTATGTAATATTTATTCTATACAAATTATCCATTTTAAAAAATGAAATGTTTCTTTTTGCAGAAAATTGTTTTGTATGCTATCTTCAAATTTGAATACGGTATTTATAAATATATAGATATATAATATGTATTTTATAATATTATACTATATTTTTCTTTACATTATATGTATAAATATAAATATAATATAATGTAGGCTGGTCCAAATATTTTCTTTCAGTAGGATATACTGTTCCTGAGGAATGGCCAGATTCAAATTTTTGTTAAATAAACAGAGAATTTGTGAATAGATGTTGTTTTTCAACAATAACGCTAATGGTTTTAGGGATCAGGAAGGTTGTATTCATAGGAAGTGTACCCACACTTTCGGGGAGGGAGCGTGGAAAACCAACAGTAGAGCCGACCGAGATTCGATCCTCGATCTCCCCGTCATCGGCAGTCTAGTCTTCTGCAAGAGTATCGCGTCAAAATATTAGGCCACCAAAGCGGGTGTTAGACATATTAAAATATGTTTAAACTTTTAAAGTTATATTTGATTATCGAATATAATTAATAAAAAATAGGTTAATATAGTTTGGAATTCTTGATAGTTCCAAGTCCAGTGGTGTAACTATAGGGTAGTGTCAAAATGCCACAGGCCCACGCCCAAAATAGGGCCCACCACGCAGGTCCACCCACCCAAAATTAATTTGATAAGAGATGAAAGCATTGTCTTTTAAGTCTATTTTAGTTTCGTTAAGATCTAATTATTCAATCAAAAATTACTCAATAGTCACTTTATTGCGCATAATTTATGCTGTACAAAAAATGTATGTACATATTTTTCTGTAAAATCAATAGAAACAGCTGAAAAGTCATTTTCAAGACTTTATTAAAATTTATTTAAGGAACAAATGAATCAAGAAAGGCTGCAGAGATTACCTATGTTGTCTGTGAGATACTTACTGCCCGTAGCTTGTCCTTGGAGGAAATGGAGACAATTTCACTGAGATCAATGTTTGTTTAGTCTCTGTAAGTCTTAATATTGATAATTCATTATAGATTTGTTTATAATATTTATAACTATTGTTTTATTTAATTCAATAAAGTTTTTTTACGTTATATTGAAACTTTTCAGCAACAATTTTAACAACTTTTATGGATGTATAGTAACGCACTTTGGGTGGTTTTTCTTCATTGGGTTTACTCTCTTATCTCTTCGCGCAAATGTGGGTGCACTTCCTCTAAATTAAACCTACCTACTCTATATTATTACGTATTATAAAAGACTCTTAATAATAAATGTCAATTTTTTTTATAATCTACAGTTATACATAAGCTTTGAGGAGGGTGGGGTCTTTTTTTTTCTTGGGGAGACCCACCATGGGTCCTTTATTGCATAGTTACGCCTTTGTAAATGTTACAAGCTAATGTTGGTAAAGCTAGTTTTACAATAGGAAATATTAGTGCATCTCAAAGTTTATATTAAAATAATGATAATAATCTACTAATAATTAGTATCTGGTTGATATGTTACAAGAATGAAAAGTAGAATATACATTTTCTTATTTATATTTTATACATATATATGTCCTTCCCCACCTTACTTTAAAGGGCTCTAACAAATTTCAAGGGGGGTCCAGACCTCTGACCCCCAATTTTCTATGTCCATGAAAGAAAGGTTTAAAAATAAAAATAAAAACTTGTATGTTTATTGATAAGATATTTCTATTACCATTCTTCTTCTTCTTCTTCTTCATAATAATAATATTATTATTTATATTTTGATATGTTCCATCATACGTAATTAAATGACTGACGTATGGATCTTTTAAAGACAATTAAGTAACCATTGTGACTCTCAGACGCTGTCCTCACCCCTCTTAGCTTGGGTAAGTCAGACGCTGAGGAAATGATCTACATTCTACGGTGGGTCTGTCGATAGTTTTATATCCAGTGTTACTCATGGAAGGTGAAATGGGAAGGGGGAAGGGTTGATAGGGTGGGGTGTTACCACCAATTTCTCCTCCACTCCTCCCCCCATTGAAATGTACCTTCCCCCAGTTTGTTTAACTCCCCTCTTATATACTCTAGTTTGAAGCTGAAAGATTGCTTACATCAAACTTTAAAATGCTTAAGGGACACCCCAATTAGCTTTTAGTGGCATTACATTTTCAAATATTTTCCATTGCCTTGGAGTCAATCCCCTAAAAACTCCTCAAAAATATATTTTTTTATAAATCACCTCGCCCGACACAAAGATTCGCCAACACTATTGGTAGTCCTCACAATAGAATTTTTTCATGGCGACTTTCTACCCATTTGAGGTATACACATACATTAATTACCCTAGTGAACTAGGAATGGGGAAGTTGACATTCTAGATTGAATGTACCCACATTTGCCTAGATTGAATGTACCCACATTTGCGTAGATTGAGAGTGGGGAACCATTTTAGGGGAAAATAACCTTGTTACACCCGACTGGGATTTGAACTTCAAACTTCCCACCGCCAGCAATCCAGTCTAATAGTGTGTGTTACCCGCCGTGTTTAACTGACATGCTGAAGATGGGGATCCCGGTTGGATTCCGGTCGAGGGCACTCAGGTGGTTTTTCCCTAAAGATTTTTTCCGCTCTCACACCACGAAAATACGGATGCACCTCCTCTTAATTTAACCTTCCTGATGCCTAACGCATTAAAGTAATTAGTGCATAAGCATTGGAATCGTTTAAATAAAAATACCCTTAGTATACACTCTATTAGGAATTGAACCCCGATCTTGTCACCAGCAATCCAGTCTAATACGAGAAAGTCGAATGAAAAATTATTTCTTCCACTAGGTAAGAAATATAAAGAAAACCAGACTACCGATTATTTGAGCTCAACCTAAAAATAAATTAGCAAATTTCTTCAAAGTAAGTGAGTGGTCTTTGATAAAAGCCGCACTATGGCCTTTCCCTTCCAAGAAACTTGACCCATGTAAACAACAGATTAGCTCGCTCTCCCCTCACTCTTTCAGACCAAACTTGACAGATATGACAACACCGCAACTCTAGTTCCGTGTCGGCTAAACAGTCCAAATAGTTCAATATATGGACGTTTCTTAGGAGTTGCGCTGATAGCGCTTCTCAAGTTTTATAAGGTAGTCCTTCCACTTAAAAGGTACTTTTAATGTGCATGTCCGTATACCTTTTAAATATCAAGTTGTAATCCTGATCTTAAAGTGTATCCACTTTAAAACTCTATATTATGCACTCTATACTTTAGTTTTACTTAATACGATTAAAGCTTTTACTAATATTATTTATGGTTTAGAGAGGAGTGGGCAGATAGCCCCCTCCCTTATCGTATCGCCATTGGGTTTGTTGTAAATGCCACTTTAGATTTGTACAAATAACATTCATAGTATGAACTCGGTTATTTCCTTAAATAAAGTATGGCATTTTTTTAAATCCATACGCTTTTTATCATTATATTTTTGGTTAGTAAAAATTGATGAAATGAATATGTCTTACCAATTATTGAATACTTTTAAAATGCTTGCAGTCGGAATTTCATCCATAAACCAGTGCGTTTGCTAGTCCTGCTCGTTCGGCTGATCGTGGGGAAGTGTAGGCACCTACCTTGTACACTCGTAGTATCACGCATTTTTACAAATCAAAATAAGAAAATATCCCAGTTAAGATGGCTTAAGGCTTTATGAGCTAGTTAACACATTGATTTATCGGTTGTTCTCTATGAGGGTGAAACGGGGTCTCTTTCTTACCTTACATGACGAAAACAAGGTGCTTTGGAAGATAGTTAGTCCAATAAGCGATTAACGTGCTGAAATGTGGAGGAGGTACATACCCTGTACTAATCACAAGACATTGTTAGAATACTCAAATCTTGAAGTTTACGGTGGGAAGGACATGCAGCGAGAATGAGATATTCTAGAATATTGTTCAGGGTACTGTCTGGTAAACCCAATGGGAAGAGACCATGTAGAAGATACGGATGGAAGGATGACATTAAATGGACCAGAAAGAAATAAGGTGTAATGAGGTGGACTGGATAGAAATAGGTCAAGATAAGAATAGGGTGTAATGAGGCGGACTGGATAGAACTAGCTTAGGATAGGGAAAGTTGGTGCACTTTTTAGTGTGTCAGAACTTCTAGTTCCTAATTCTATAGAGTAAATAAGTTAATATATTAAGTGATTTTTTTAACTATACCATATTTACAAATAAATAACAAAAAATGTCCACAGATGTTTGTTGATTTATTATTCGATAAAAAGTTATAACCATTTAATTATTGAATTACAATTGCAATGAGACACCTTGACAAAGTGAATTAATTATATTATTAGTGATATATCTAGGAATTCTGTGCTCAGATCCATTCTACACTCATAGTTTAAGGCCAAATGTATTACGAACGTGTGAAATACATCGGTTCTGGGACTACCTTTGAAAGGCAAAGCCGCCGGATAGTCAGGTTGGGTCTATTCCGACGCTAGCACAATATGCAATAGTATTGAATCAGAGAAATACATTATAGTTGAACAATTATGTGATTTACTGCTATACCATTCTGTAGCCCAATGTTTGCAACCAAAATATTGGTATCTAGGTTGCAAGAACTCCAAGCCAAAGCTACTGGGCTGGATTCTTGTACCCACATGAAAAATAAACACATATTATAATTTAATTTCAAATCTTATTTCGTTCAAAACCAAGCTTAAACGGTTTTTTAAATTATGATGTAACTCGAATATATTACAGTCCTTTTATAACTTAATGTAACAGCGAATATTTAATCTATAACTGATTAGCCCCTAAAATTGAATACAAATTTTAATTACTCTAAACTTTGTTGAACAAGTCTAATACAAGGTATTTATAGAATGTATCAAACAGTTTGTTTACATGGTGTTGTTTTTTTATCTTGGTTGTTAAGTAAACATGCTTTTAAAATGTAATGATGTATGTAATAAATTGTTTTTATTTTCTCTTGTATTTATAAGCTGGGCAACTTAACAGTTTTCAACGTGATTATATCACAACATAAATAATACTTTAAAAAAGTAGAGAGTTTTCCTCGTCAACTGCCATACATGACTCTTCTAGCAATAGTGCAAGTGTTGTAAGTAAGGTCACAGTAAATTCTGAACTTGGTCCTCGACACGTATGGTAACAACTTCTTACATGGCACTACATATTTGAGAGTCATATTCTTGGAACAAGCACCCAGCTCAGTTTCACTCACACACTGCATTCCTGGCATTCTGCATCGCTTAGGTTGAGTGTCACTCACAACAGTTGATGAAGAAACGGGGTAGATAGTTGAGGTGTTAGTATTTTTAACAGAAGGAGAATATAAGGAGTCTAAAAACAAGGGTTGCTCTGGAACATCTTGAATGATGGGTGATTTTGTTCTTAATGAGGTGCCAATTGGCTGGCTGATAGTTGACCAATGGCTCGATGTGGGTTTCTTTGTTGTAGATTGTTGGCTAGTTGAAGGTGTTTCACTTGTGGCTTGAAAAAATTGCTGATTATTTGAAATAAAATCGTTGTTAGAAGATTGTGGAGAAGAATATGAATCTGTTTGTGAACCAAAATAATTATCATCAATAGTAGTTTGCTGACTTATGGGTTGGGAGTCTTTTGTTGTTACTTGAGGCAAATAACTAGTGTAGCTCTCAGATGGTATTCCTTCTCTTACAAATGAATGAATAGAAGGGAATGTAGGCTTGGATTGCATTAGAGTATTGAAAGGCTTGAGACTACTTGTCAAGGACTGCGGATGGATATTTGATTGATCCGTTGGTCTGCAAGTGTCCAAGCCTTCATCACATGTGGCCCCCATGTACACTCTATTGCATAAGACAATGTAACTCACCTGAAGCCCTCTGGAACAATAAATAAGCGTATTGTTGTCGACACACTGAAGGCCGCTCTTGTAACACGGCGATTCAGCGATGGTTGCGTCTCCTAACAGGCACTTACTTAAGGAATTGTCGCAGTAGGGGTGATCCGTGGTATCGCAGTGGAGGGTGGTTAGAGGGGAGAGATCAGATGAACAAAGCAGAAGTGTTTGACTGTCATAACACTGCCAACCAACATATTTGCAGGTAACTGTATTATTTTCATTGGCTTGCAAAACTGAATCTTTCATATTATCCGAAACATAATTTATTACCAACTGATTAGTGGAGTCAGTCAAGCCATTTGTGGGCGATTGCGTGCTATTTATTTCGTTTGTTTTATATTCTTCATATATTTGGCCAAGAGTTGAACTTGGCTCCGCCTCACTGACATACTTTTGTATTATTTCATCTTTAACATCTTCATGAGGTATTTCTAAACCAGACTTTACTTGGTTCCCAAAAATCTCATTATGTTTCGAGGTATTACTTTTTCCGAGTTGGAGATTATTCACATCTTCTATTACGTCATAGGAGTCTATTATATCTGTTGTTGATTTTATGGTATTTGTGCTAATTTCCATCGGTTCTTGAAAATATAACATTGACGTTGTATTTTCTAGGTTTATTTGTGGCCCAACATCTGTAGTAAAGTAATTATCATATACATAAGGAGGCATTATATCTGGACTAGGAATTGAAACTACTTGAATTCTAACATCTACTGCAGGAGTATCTGATTCCGATGTTACCACTGTAGGTACTTGATCTGTAGGCGTTTCCATAGGTGAAACTTCTAACTCTGTATTATTCATCCTCATTTTTATAATAAAACCACCCAACCCATGGTCGCAGTATGATATCAACGCCTCATCCTCTCCAACACAGTTCACGGCGTAGTTACCTAAACTGCCATTATCCGAGCACGCAACGAGGGTTTCATTGTCCGCACATACTAAGCTTTCCTCTTGACAAATAGAAGAACCCTTTTCAGCATCAAAACTTGATACATTCATGGGTACAACGTAGCCGTTCAAGTTTATCACGCACCTGGACTCCTGGTCATCGCAATAACCAAACACTCGATCCCCGTCTGAGGGCTGCAGCAACTCCGAACATGACATTTCAAATATAGGATACTCAAACGCGTCATCGCAGTCCACGATGGTTTCTGTGTCAGCGCAATGGATTCCTTGTCGTCTACATTCTTTCCGGTTTATTACAACATCAGGAACTTCTCCAAATGAATCGTAGGAGTAATCGTTTTGATCAAAACTATCATTGTATAGAGGAATGTTGGTTTTCTCAGAAATGTTGTATGAGGTTCTATTTAAGAGAGCTACATTAGCTAAATTTGTCCAATTATTTTGAAGAAATTCATTTAAGTCAATTGAAGGGAAATCTGAGTATTCTAAAGGAAAATCTATATATTCTTTATTTGAAAGATCTACGATGTTATTTTGGTTATATTCCTGATCCATGACCTCATTAGTCAATGGAAACTCATCATTGATAGTTGTCAAATTAGAAATTGATATATTTGTCATGGCATTTGTTTTGCGGACTAAGTCACTCTCTAGAGAGACATCATCACGTCCCAAAACGTCCGGGGGTGAATCCTCAAGTGATGTAGATGAACTCCCTTCAGAAGATGTACCCACATTTGTGCTAGCTCCTATATGGTCATCTTCTCTCTCACTGCCACCATCTTGAGCCGACAAGACCTCGACGAAGGCGACGCAACTGTTTTGTACCGTGTCGCACAGCACATCAATGGCGGTGACATTGTTAAATTCGTTCCTAGGGAAGATATCAGCGCAGTTCCAGGTGTTTATCGTGGTCAGATTATCGGAGCACTCTACAAGTGTAGACCTGTCTCCCATACACTGCATGCCAGATTGGACACAAGGGAAAGTGTTGCTGAGAAGTGATGACAAGCTGCGACCTGCTGTAGGCCGGTACACGTACGTCAAATACTGGGATACAACTCCTTTGTCTAGGGGGTACCTGTAAAATAGTGAAGAGTTAGGATTTTGTTATATGTAGAGCAGTAAATTTTCTCCAAGAAACGGGACATTTAGCCACAGAACTGTCACGAATGCACTGATGGAAGCATATTAAATAATATGGAGGCTGTTCTACAAGGTTTTCTTCTTTTAGACGAATTTTCATAGTGATATCGTTTTATAGAATAGAAACATAGTCTGTGATCAAATCTGATAGACATGGCCCGTACTTTGACGACCTACAAATTGCTAAAAATTAACCTATAAAATAACACTAGTTCTGATAAAATTCTACTAAATTACTTTAAATTTTCAAAAAAGGGCATTGAAATATGAATGAGAGCTCGTCATGGATGGACACTACTCAATCGGCCACGCACTTTACAAATGAGAACTGAAAATATTCGTGGTATGAAAGCCTCTAACATCCAAACTTTTGCATTTTACTAGATATCATGTTCATTTACAAACGTCTGGTTTGGAAAATAATTTCCATCCCCTCTCAACGCAACCCTCTCAGCCTAGTTGCAGTCTCACCAGGAATGTGTATTTTACAACCAAACAAGCAAACAGGATAAAAATGTCATTGCCTACATTATCTTTTCATTCCGACAACTGTAGGTTGGGAAAATATGTTTAACTACCGGTACTTTTGTATTTATAAAATATTGATAGTATTTAAAATTAAAATTACTCAACATAAATACTTAAAAATGAGTTTAACATGACAGAAACCAATGCCTATAGGTCCAAAATGAAAAGGTCAAACTAATTACCTATAAAAAAAACTCCTCAAGCAGGGGATCATACACAGCATATATGTACACATGAGCATTGTCTGTGGCGAATTAAAAAAAGGGGGATAATATCTCCAACATTAATGATAGAGTGAGATCAAATCAAGAGAGTTTGACCAGCTATACGTAACAGATGCAAGGATCTCAACTACTAAAACCAGTTTTAGAATACAAGCCGAAAGGAAGACTTGCCATAGGTTGACCCAGGAAGAAATGGGTGGACAATTCTTGAAGATAGTCTATCAAAAGTGACAGTTTTAGATACCATGATTTGACTTATTAATACGTTAAAGTAATTAAACTACCTTTTTTTAGCTTACGAATATGGCGCTCTGCTCTAGTCATGCAACCTTACCTACCTCCCTATTCCAGATAAAATATTAATTGATGTGTGTCACGAACGGACACGTGATGGATATCCACAGGATCAGTCCTGAGAGCTGAATCAAATGCAGCTAAACGTTAAGTAATAAACTGAACCCGGAGATCAAACCCGGGAATGAGCCGTCTCCGTGGGCTGGTATTGTATAAAGTTGTGAGTGGAAACAATTAACTTAGTATAGTTTCCTACTACTACCCAAAGTGTGTGCAGTAACTGACTTGGACCATAATAAGAGCTAATGTTTCTGTTTACTAAGGTTTCAAGAGATATACTCACCTCATCTGGGGAGGATGGTCCCCCGGGTATTCTTCAGGTAGATGAGGAGTATTGTCATCATCACGACTGCACGTCACCAGGTCATTGCTCTAAATATAAACATAATTAGTGTGGTCAAGTTGTCAAATAGTTCAACTATAGCTCTAGTACAAGGGTGGCGAAACTTCGTGAAAGCGCGTGTCCAACATGTCCATATGTTCAAAGAATGGGCTGTTTCAAGCCCATGGGAATTTTAAGTAGTTACATTGGTAAACGCAGTATTTAATAGGCATTATTAGTTATTATGTAACTAGAATCGTATAGTATTATATTTTGTAATTTTTTCTACCCCTAATTACTGAAACGTCTTAACAAACCTATTAGGTGATGTTTCTTAAAAATTGTTACTTTATGAATTTGAAAGTTTTAAAATGTACATGTTAATCATAATAAATACTTGCAAAGAAACAAACTAATGGCATTTTAACAATAATAAAGGATCAGTGATCAGTTTACAAGAAATTAAAATAGTTATTATATTTTATAGTGTTATTGAAATTATAAGCGTCGAAGGGAAAACAATTTGACAACCGCGAAGGACACGTGCCAATAAAATCTATTATTGTGACAATTTGAGCACCCATGGCAGAGATTTATCAGCTTAATCTAGAGGAAACTGTCACGACCCCAAGTGTAAGAGTTCTAGATTTTGTACATTAATTAGATAAAATGTTCTTAGATTAAGTCATCATATTATATCCTTACTTATTCTATAGCAAAGAAACAAGAAAGTTTATTGCCACACTTTCAAAATTACGCCACCGATCCAAATTCTGAGCTAGTAATATCCAGTCCACCTCTTTACAACCTATCCCAATTCTGAGCTAGTACTATCCAGTCCACATCATTACACCCTATCTCTTTCAGGTCCATTCTAATGCTAGCCCCCTCACCTCCGTCTAAGTCTTCTCAATGGTCTCTTCCCATTGGCTTTGCCAGTCAATACCCTGAACAAGGTTCTAGATTTTCCTCTTAGCTTGTTCTTCACACCGTAATCTACGAGACTTGATTGTCCTAGCAATGTCTTGTAAGAAGTACAGGGTATGTAACTCATTATGTAGCCTTCACCAATTCACATTATCTCCATCTTTTTATGGAACAATTGTCTTCCTAAGCACCTTATATTCGAACACCTTAAATTTATTTTCGTCCTCTAAGGTAAGAGAGCACATTTTACACCCATAGAGAACATCCGGAAAAATAATTGTTCTGTATATTCTTATTTTAAATTCCTTGAAAGAGGCGAGATGTCAACAACATACAATCTGGTAGTAATAGGCATCTTCCAACTGTATTCTTTTCCTAATTTACAATCTAATATCGTTATTGCTAGTTAAAATTATCCCTAAATATTTAAACTCATCAACTATGTCAAATGATATGTTGTTTGCTGTAATCTCTGAGTTATCATCCCCAATTTGTGTTATTTGTGTAGGCATATACTTAGTATTATGAGCGTTCATTTATAAACCTATTTCCTTACTATTATGACCTAATAAATAATTTGTTTGTAGATGAGGTTAAAACAATTGAACAAATAATTTGCATCGAACTGAATCGTCAGGATCGTTTCCCCAAGATGGGTAGTTCAGGCTTCGAATCCTGGTCATGTGTAATGAGCAGGATCCGTATTTTGATGACCTAAAAATTACTTAAGCAATGGCCTTAGATTCTAAAAAATTACTTAAATTTTTTAATGACCAAAAATATGAAAAAAGATTCGTAATAAAATTCATACGACTAGAACTAACATCCATGCAATGAAGTCCTTAACAACTAAACTCTTACATTCTGCTAATTATAACATTGATTTACAAATATCTGCCTCCGAAGTTATATGTATACAAGCAAAGCGAACACAAAGTTCATTGCATGCATTATCTTCTCATTAAAACAACCATGTGGTGGATAAAATATCGATAGTATTAAAAATATACTTATTCAACATGAATGCCTTAAAAATACTCAAAAATGCAGAAAATGTACTAACAAATTCCTATAAGCGCCTTAAAAGACACAAACCAATAAAATGTGACTTAGAATTCCAAAATGACAAAAAAATGACCTGTAAAATATACACTTATACCACCAGGGGTTTTTAACAAATTGTATTTACTTACGAGCGTTGTATGTGATGTAGCAATAAAAGATGACATGTCAGCAAAATCCGGGCCCTGATTAAGAAGTTACTTTTCTTTGAATGCTTTCATACTCGACCTTCATGCAAATATGGCATTGCTGTCCACGCGTCTCATTACTCGTTCGAGCTAGGCCTACACGCACAATCGTACTAACTATACCTGCTTCAGTGACCGCATGGTCTAAGGCGTCACTTTTGCAATAAACAAGGTTGCCAATTACAGTAAGAATGGAGTTTGAGTCCTGGTTGGGTGTACTGAGGGTGATTTTCCAAAACGGTTTTCAACTCCCCCTCAACGTAAATGCGGGTACATTTCTTATAAAATTGTTTATATCTCATTAACGTAATTAGTACATATCGTTGTAGCCTTAACAGGTGGTAAAACGTTGAGATGAAACATAATATTAACCAGTTTAAATTGTTAAAGATTAATAGAGTTGAATTAATTTAAAATAAGTGTCTATATCTGCGTGGAGAGAGAATTGAGAACAACATATTAGTAACTGCCCTTAATACACCCAAACAGAACTTGATCCCCACTCTCCCCGTAATTCAGTCTATTACGGCCACGCAAATTCTGGTACACTACATATAGATTCTACCTCTTCTTCTCATGTGTGGTGTTTGCTAAATAGGCCTACACAATATGATGAAACAGTAGAGTGTGACTAAGTACGCAATGGGCAGCAGGTCTTCTCATGTGAACATACGAGAGTGTGACTAAGTACGCAACGGGCAGCAGGTCTTCTCATGTGAACATACGAGAGTGTGACTAAGTACGCAATGGGCAGCAGGTCTTCTCATGTGAACATACGAGTAGAACAGATAGAAATGTAGGAGGCACGACAGAAAACAAATTCAAAGGAAAGATTAGTATGAATATTCTTGTGAGAAAGTGTAACCCGAACGGGTAGTAAGACGCGGTTTTTAAAAAAAAAGTCTTGGAAAATGGAATAATTTAGATGTATGGTAGGCCCCAAAGAACACTAAAGTTAATATGGATAGAAGATTGACAAATTACATTACTACTCAAGATATGACAAATAAAAAACATTATTGTAGAGTTTTTAAAATAATAGGACTTCGATTACAAACAAATTGCTTATTCAATCTCAATCTTAGCGACACAGGCTTTGTATAATTATTTGCTTCATATTGCTTTGCATTTACGCTGAACACGTTCAAATCTCAAAATGTGACAGCATTCCAAAACCCACTCGATCATTCTATTATTGAACTAACCAGTGGCGTGGCGTGGTGCGTTGCCAGGGTTAGCATTAGACCAAAAAACATCAGTCTTAATCTACACGCATCACATTGAAATGCATTTTTTTGTAATACTACGTCAATAAGACGTGTTCTACAGATTGATGATAATAATTCACAGGTATCATTCAAACGTTGAACTAACTCTGCTTTCCATGGAAACACGCCACGCCACTGAAGATAGCCATAACCCAAAGCAGCGTTAGTATCAAGACTAAATTTCCAAAGGAATACGTAACTGATTTATAATACCTAAAAATTTCAACTAATGTTATATTATATAGTCAACATGTAAGTTATTAAATAGCTGTGTGACAATTAAAAAACAGGTGACCTGGCGGTCTAGGAGTAAGGTGCCAGACTTCTATGCTGGCGGCTGGGGTTCAATCCCCGGTCCCGGCATAAATTTATCTGATTACCAAAACCTTCCTTCACCTCTGACAAGACATCTTGTGAATCTGGGGAATGCCAGGCCTCCACCGTGGTTCGTATTCAACGTTAAACTGTAGGTCCTCCATTACATCTCACAATCACCCTACCATTACACATTAGCGTAAGTGCGTATAACCCGAACGGGATAGTAAGACGCGGTGCTAATAATAATAATAATAATAATTAAAAAACAGTTAATGTGTTAGAATCTGCCAGGAAGATATTAAAGAAAGTAATATGTAACTTGATAAGGCGTTGGATTTCCTTGTAAAATCTGATATAGTACACGCATTCCATCTTAAAACACCATTATTTTGAAAACAAGGCCTAAATTAGTACTAGTTTTGAAGCATATATACCACATGATTATTATATTAACCGACCTAACAAAAGCAAGCCTTAAATAATTGATAACCGCATGGAAAGTTGGGTTTGTTTTTGTAAAAAAAAGTATATTTCTGTCACTTAAAACGTGAGTCGATAAAGTGAGAGTTAACTAAACTAGCTCTACATTTATTAATTAAATAAGAAATCTGAAAACACCAAACATGGGAAAACCTGCTCAGTTAGTTTCTCTCGTGGCTATAGTATGAACCTAAGGTTGCAAATTGTTGGAAAACCTGCTCCGTTAGTTTCTCTCGTGGCTATAGTATGAACCTAAGGTTGCAAATTGTTGGAAAACCTGCTCAGTTAGTTTCTCTCGTGGCTAATAGTATGAACCTAAGGTTGCAAATTGGCAGCTATCTAGGTCATCAAGGGACTGGAGGATGGGGAAAACCACACCTGCATACATAAGGGAGATTATATTAGGTAGTCATTGTATAGGTCAAAATAGTTAGACAATGATTTATGGTGGTCCATTAATAATAGCCGGAATGTAATATGTTGACAAACTTTTTAAAGAATAAGGATAATAATGTTCACAATCCGTGATGTATATGACAAATATTCAAATACTATAGTTTAGATTAATCCATGTAGCAAAAAAACTAATTATATTTACTTGAAAAAAATTTATTTATTAGGCACCAAAAAATTTGTGTTAAAAATTTTAAAAACAGCCGGTCTTAGCTCGTGTTACCCCCTCCCCTATGATCCTGTTTATGTGCCCGTGTATCCATGTTCCCCCTATGGTATTGTCTATGTGCCCGTGTATCCATGTCTCCCCTCCTCTATGGTATTGTCTATGTACCCGTGTATCCATGTCTCCCCTCCTCTATGGTATTGTCTATGTGCCCGTGTATCCATGTTCCCCCTCCCCTATGGTCCTGTCTATGTGCTCGTGTATCAATGTTCCCCCTTCCCTATGGTCCTGTCTATGTGCCCGTGTATCCATGTTCTCCCCTTCTTATGGTCCTGTCTATGTACCCGTGTATCCATGTTCCCCCTCCCCTATGGTCCTGTCTATGTGCTCGTGTATCAATGTTCCCCCTTCCCTATGGTCCTGTCTATGTGCCCGTGTATCTATGTTCCCCCTCCCCTATGGTCCTGTCTATGTGCCCGTGTATCCATGTTCCCCCTCCCCTATGGTCCTGTCTATGTGCTCGTGTATCAATGTTCCCCCTTCCCTATGGTCCTGTCTATGTGCCCGTGTATCTATGTTCCCCCTCCCCTATGGTCCTGTCTATGTGCCCGTGTATCAATGTTCTCCTTTCCCTATGGTCCTGTCTATGTGCCCGTGTATTCATGTTACCCCCTCCCCTATGGTCCTGTCTAGGTGCCCGTCTTTTAATCACCTGCAAGCAGCCCAGAAACAGAAGAGTCCAACACTTGTACATCCTCTCAGAGAAACTGTGTCCACAGAACTAACAGAATAGTTGCTTGTTATATTACTAGGGTGGTGTTAGTTAACCTCATGACAGCTCTGTAGAGATTAGTGATTAGCACCCCTGGAACGTCGGGTGATCAGTTCACACTAAGTCTCACTCGGACTTCCTAGAAATATCTGCATTCATTTCAATAGTAATATGTTAACTTGGTTTGCACGATTCATTTTATTTCGTATCATAAACGTTTGTAAGTCAAAGAAATTCTAGGAATAAACTCCAGAAATTATAACCTTTGTACACTAGAGATATCAAATACTTATTTAGCTAAAATAAATTTATAAATTTCACTAAAATAAAGATAAATATTATTTCTAGCTAAATAATATAAAGGAAACAGCGCCTCATAGCTCAAATTGATTATTTAGAAGATTCATGGTTCACATTATAGAAATTAATTTGACAAATCATTCTTAAACACCGTGCAAGCATCGCAAATGCGTTTGTATTCGCTTTCGCTTTCAAAATACCGAATATCAAAATGTCTGTTGAATTGTGTTTTTGTTTTTTCACCGTGTCCTAATGATGGTGTCATCTTAACTTTCAGAAGTCACAATACAGTTAACTTCAAGTTACGTGAACATTAGTGAAGGAATGTACCCCATGCTATTGCTACCCAATCATGTTGCAAGCAGAATCAACAGGGCTATTTATTACTGCATTTGTTCGTCTATGGTTTGCAGACTTCATTTGTATAATTTGTCCGCGTGTCGCAAATCTAAAATGTCGTAACCTCTTGTTACACTTTAGGCTGTAGCTCCAGCAAAACTTATATTTCGAGTACTTAAAACGTATTCAACCCTAACCACTAGGGTTATATTTTAGTAGGTTTACCATACGTCCAAGTTTGAAGGTCTAGTCCCGGGGTCCCGGCCGGTTTGTCATTTTGTCCCGGTCAGAAGAAAAATGATAATATGAAAAATTAACAAAACAATATTGACTATGGAGAAAACAAAAGTAAGTGCAACTGATATTATTATCAAACTTAAGAAATTGGAAACAAATCTTGAGGAAAGGCGGGATAATAGACCTAGGTCGATTATACACTAGCGGTTAAAACGCGGCGGTTTTGCCGCTATCTTACGCCCACAAAATTTTGAATCTACACCCGACTGTCCAAATGCGACTGTTAAACAGTTACCATAATGCTACTGATTTCACAGTAGCGGTTTTAATATCGCGGTTGTTACTTCCCCTCGTGCATAATGGTTTAAAAACGGACATTGTACAGGCCGGCTGTATTGCGGGA
>CABFOW010003414.1:0-24906 GCA_902141385.1 Timema californicum
GTAACAATGTTAATAATATTTTTGCAAAAAAAAAATCGTCTGAAGATGATCATTATTGAAAGTATATACAAATAAAATACAAATATCAAGCCATTGTTTTTAATACATTAAACAACTCTTTAATTGTCGATAATTTTGATCTCATCCAAGTTGGTGTTGTTTTGTTGCATTTTATTAACATATTTAATTAACTCTCTTCAAATGAATGATAGATCTTAAATTTATCGTCTTAAAAAGGAACTCATGGTTTTAAACAAAGTTTTAGGGATATTGTTAATTTTATAGATAGATATTTTGTCTACCAGCAGCGACGGTACCTGCAAAGGGGAGCGACTGGCAACAATAAAAAAAAAGGGGGATTTTGAGGGATTTGGCCACTTAAGTTAAAGGGGGGTGAAGGAACCTTCTCTCGGCACATCTTTGATGATTTGATGCCCCTCGCCTAGACAATATTTGGAGTGGTCTTCATCTGGAATTTTTAAAAGAATTAAATACCTCTGTAAGCTATTTGGAGATTTTCTCAAGGCCATCTGTCAGATTCATTTTTGGGAATATCAAAAGGAAAGGAAAATATATCTAGGGAGTGTGAGGGGAGAAAAGGAGAATTTATTTCACTAAGGGGCTACGCCCCCTGATACTTGTATAGCATACATATTTTTTAGCAACTTGTCTTACTACCTGCTTGGTCTAATACGCCTATGTACGAATTATATTAATGGGTTATGGATTAGGAAGGCTTAATTTTGAGGAAATGCACCCGTATTTGGGTGGAGGAAGAGAGGAAAAACATTTGTAAAAAAACCTTCAGTGCAACCGACTGGGATCGAACCCCGATCTCCTCGTTTGTATGTATGCATATATGCATGTCTGCATGTATGCATATATGCATGTCTGCATGTATGTATGTACGTATATATGTATGTACGTATGTATGTATGTACGTATTAGTGCATTGTAATCACTTTATATGACCACTATTATTATTATTATTATTATTATTATTATTATCACCACGTCTTACTACCCGTCCGGGTTATATGCACTTACGCTAATGTGTAATGGTAGGGTGATTGTGATATGAAATGGAGGACCTACAGCTTAACGTGGGATCCGAACCACGGATGGAGGTCTGGCATTCCACACATTCACAAGTTGTGATTAATAGACGCATTGTCAGAGGTGAAGGAAGGGTTTGGCAATCAGATAAATATGTGCCGGGACCGAGGATTTAAACAATCGAATAAAAGATTTAAAACGGGCGGAATTGTATATTCGTTCATCATAATCAGAATTTGAATTACACGTAGTGTGTGGGCCACTATTTTGACATAAAAAACGGACACACTTTGGAATAAAAAGAAAACACCAAGCTAGTTTCTTTTGGAAGTCTCGTAAAATGACAATGCTAGCCACCGTCCGTTTGGCTACCTCTAGTTAAGACATCAGATGCTGTTTGTAAAATCCCGTAACAATAAATAGGAAGGGGTAGGTAAAAATAAAGGTAGAGTTGAATACTGTATAAGGGGGTCACATTTGACGAAAAAATGCAAGCAATTTAAAAAATGTAATGTATAAAGTAAACCATACAATTTAATTGAAATCAATAGGTTGTATTTTTTAGTCAAATAATAAATAATATTCCTTATTTATGATAATAGTTTTAATATTAAATTTAAATCCATACCTGACTATCGATTTAAAAAAACACACTAGCTAAACAATATAAGGTACCCCATTCTTAATTATAGCTTATGTTGGGACAACACGAACCCTTATTAGGTGTATAGTTGTATTAGACTTCGAAGCTTCTTATCTTTGCCACATCGGAACTTATGGTCACTAGCGCAACAAACGGTAAAACTTAAAATACGGTGCATATAGAAGCAAAGACAATAATTAATTTTAGATCCGTGTTCAATTGTTCGAGACCTAAGGTTGGCAACCCCTAGTTTTGAATTGCGAGTTAAATGACTTTCGGATTTAAAATTGTTTAAACTGGCAAGTGACGTTAAATTTATTTAATACTTTGGTTCTCGAAAATAGTTTTGTTTAAGGTAATATTCACTTGTTATTTAAACAAACATTCAAATATATATTCAAACATTATTTCTAAATATGGCCCCAATTGGTTTCAAGCATTACCTCTTATTTAAAATATTACTTCAGAGAATTATTATTGTCGACACATTTAGTTTGTAAACACGTTTTTTTTTAATATTAAAGAGATATTACTATAGTACGATTGTATGGGACAGTATTCAAGTTTCTGGTTTCATGGTTTGTTAAAGTTAAAATATAGGCTAAAAGCGCTAGCTACAAAATAATATGGTTCATTCTTTAGTAAGTGAAAATTTATTTGAAAGAAGCATACTGTAAAACAAATAACTTAAGTTAACTAGGGTTGTATCCATTTAGTCGAATACACTTGACTTGATCCAGACTTGATGAATGTACACTTATCACGCACTTGAGATCAAAGCTTTTAATAGACAATTGGGAAGGAAAACTATCCTTTCCACACCCTTGAGTCCGCAGTGCTGCTTCCTATCAATGAGCTTAGAAATCATTTTAAACGCCATCAATCGGCCCGTTATCACAGATCACATTACTCTACGAGCTCTTTCTCAAACAGACGAAAAAATAAAAAAGTGCCAGTCAAACACTGCATTAAAGATGTGTCAAAGATGTGTTGCTGTCGCCCTTGGACTCAAAGGCGCGTGAAGGGTGCACTGGCACACTTGACTATCCGGACGGATATATATTTGATCATGTGATTGTCAATGCAACTCTCAAGGGCCTAAACACAACACATGAACAACTAAATTAAGGTACATAACATCTACATTATGCTATACTGTACCATGATTTAATTTTAAAATTCCATCATAATGACTTATGGTTAGCCAGCGGTTCTGTCATAGTAAACAGGCCTAAGCTTTGCTTTATTTTAAAAACTTTCTGTTTGTGATATTACTAGATACTGGTGTTTGTTAAGGTACAGCAGTTTGACCTGTTCTTCATATGAGAAAGCCACATCACACTATTATCAAATTAACTTGATGCGATTGGCCCTTTTCATTTGTCGTGTAAATGCAGAACCATGGAGACAAACGGTTATCGTTTAGAATTTTTATTTTGCAATTTTCTTTGTCAGAAACGGTTTGTTCAAGAATAGAAGCGTCTTAAGTTATACTTTTTATATACACACTGCCTCTGTAATTTTAACAGTCTTCAATAGAAACCTCCGGCTGCGTAACAAAACATAAGAAAATGTAACGACTAATAAACAATTATACATTAGCTTTAAAAAGGTGTTGAAAATATTACTATAAACATTTCACTCGTTCTCGAGAAAACTGGTATTTCCAAACGTTCGAGTTTTCCACAAGACCTGTCCGGTAGCTAGTGCCATCTACTGTTTCCGTGATCCGTCTGTTCTTGTTGGCGCGGAAGGATACTTTGGTCGGTTGTGAAGCCACGCCCCGCCTTTCACCCTCCCCCACCACCATCCCACAAAATAGGTTTCAGACTTGCACTCGACAGGGCCGAGGGCCTTAAGTCAATAAACATCCGGATCATCAGTTCGACACCTTGGCTCAGTTGGTAGCGTGTTTGTCTACTTAGTTTAAGGTCCTGGGTTCGATTCTAGGCACTCTTTCAGAGTGATGAATTAATGGCTCGGGACTGGATGCTGTGTCCAAGATTTAGGTTAATTTAAAAGGGCCGTTCCGATATAACCATTTGGTTCAAAAAGCGCACATTAAATAGGCTACTTCAAATAATATTAAAAAAAAATTAAAACAACTTGCTGCCATAATTTTGATAGTTCTTCCTGATTAAATCCAGAGCTAACTATGGTGATCACAGACCAAATACCGGTATGGCAATTAATAAACTTCATTCTTTAAATATATCTTACCTTGTCTACAAACTGAATGCACAAACGAAAGCAATCTACTGTAGTCTCATTCTTCACTCAAGCACGATCATAATATATGTCAAAAAAGTTGGTACATTTTGGGAAAAAGGCGCATCACGTTTCACCAAGGAGCATAATTTATACTCTGTTACAGAAACAATAAATATTATGCATCGTGATCAACCAAAGATAATCATGGTCCCCACTATATCACCAGAATTAGTTTATTTTAATTGTTATGTCACTCCCAAATAGGCTCTAATTTATCCTTGTAATTTTTATAAGTAACTATCCAACACCTTAGCTAAATGGGTAGCGTGTCCGCCTACTGAGCTAAGGGTCCTGGGTTCAATGCTCGGCATGGGCGAGAAATGTATGATTGGTGAAATGTGGGTTGACCCTTTCAAAACGATGGCTTAACGAACCGGGGACTGGATGTTGTGCCTGTCCTAGTCTTAAGTTAGGTTACAAGGCATATGAAGCCTCGACAGGCCTAGCCAGCCGCACTGAATAATATGTGGCATAAAAAAGCTGACCCGGACCACAGACTGAAAACAGTAATGGACGTAAAAAAAAAAAGTATAAGTCTAGGAAATGTTTAACCCCCACCCTCCACTCCCCAGCAGCTGATTTTTAGTTTCCAACTTTTATGGTTATGTCAGGTGATAATTTTGCCAAATTGGCAGATTTAAATTTTCTTCCATATCAAAAAGTAGATTTTTTAAAATTATTTCTAAAATATGTCAATTTATTCTTCAGTTCCCACATAACCTGTTTGGTTATTTTGTGTGTTTTTTTGTGTTCCTACCAAATACCTACTTATCCACGTTGAAGTGATGAGTCGAAAGAAAGGCGGTTATCACAGTGGTCTGCACGGGGTCCCCGGCCATCCCACTGCCGAGGAGTCGACCGAGGACAGATCCCTCATCGCTTTCCTGAAGGATCAGAAGTCGAGGTTTGAGGAACGCGACGGTTTGGAGCGCGACGCTGAGACGCAAAGGATGAAGGAGGAGAACGACAGACGAGTGCGGGCTATTCTGGACGAGGAGAGTAAACGCGACAAGTCGGCCAGGTGGGTGCTCGGGTCGGCTCTCTTGTAGGGTCGCCGTCCGGCTTATTACTTTCATGGGGTCTTAAACTACGGTCAAAATAGATTACGTGAGTTTACAATCTGATTGCACTGTACAGAAAAATAGCGCTAATCATCACGGGGCAAACTCCCAACTTGAGTTTTATTTTGTTCCGGATTATGAGCGTAGTCCTGTGATTGGTCGAGACGGTGTGGGTGTTTGAGAAGGTGAACAGTTTATACCTGAGCAATGCGTGAAGTAGCGTTCCTTGTTCTCTTGTTGGAAATACCGCGATGTGAGTGACAAAGCTCTTTAAGGACTGAACTTGTAGATCTTATAAATAATAAAATGTGTGTTTCTCACAGGCCTGAAGGGACGTTCCAACGCTCCAGGGCTTTGGAAAAGCTCCGGAACATGGAATGGAAGAGGAACATGCAGGACCACAGTGACATAACCAGGTACATTCCTTTACCTCCTAGACATACTCATGTAAATTCCTCTTGCTTCAAGGTATCAAGTAAATTCCTCTTATAAACATAATCAAGCAAATTCATCTTATAAACATAACCAAGTAAATTCCTCTTATAAACACAATCAAGCAAATTCCTCTTATAAACACAATCAAGCAAATTCTTTTTATAAACACAATCAAGTAAATTCCTCTTATAAACACAATCAAGCAAATTCCTCTAGCAAACACAATCAAGAAAATTCCTCCTATAAACGCAATCAAGTAAATTCCTCTTATAAACATAATCCAGCAAATTCCTCCTATAAATGCAATCGAGTAAATCACTCTTCTAAACAAAATACAAGTAAATTCCTCTTATAAACATAATCAAGTAAATTCCTCTTATAAACATAATCAAGTAAATTCCTCTTATCAACATAATCAAGCAAATTCCTCTTATAAACATAATCAAGTAAATTCCTCTTATAAACATAATCAAGTAAATTCCTCTTATAAACATAATCAAGCAAATTCCTCTTATAAACATAATCAAGTAAATTCCTCTTATAAACATAATCCAGCAAATTCCTCTTATAAACATAATCCAGCAAATTCCTCCTATAAATGCAATCGAGTAAATTCCTCTTATAAACACATTAAAGTAGATTCCTCCTATAAACATAATCAAGTAAATTGTAGCCACGTTTGCTTGTTCCAGGGACCAGAATGAGAAACACGCGGTCATGAAGACGTTGCCCCACAAGGAGCAAGAGTCCGTATATTTTAGCGGGACACGGCCAGAGAAGCTGAAAGGTCGCAAGAAAGGGAACAGAGAACTCTCGACGACAGTGAGACTGGAGGAACTGGAGCGCCCTCCTGACTTGGACAGTTAATATCACACTTACTACCGAGACGTTGCGTGATTAGTGTGTTGTGTATCGGCGCCACCGATGTCAGGTTGTAACACCCTGCTCTTTCCCTGTGTAGCTCGCCCGAGGTTCACTCAAGCCCCTCCCCCTCCAGATAACGCCTGGAGCAAGAAGAGTGGATCAGAGTTGTTCAACCTGCCCCCTGTCAAGTCACAGGAACAGATCATGTTGGAGGAAGCCATTGCTGCCAGCTTGCTGACATATCAAGTGGAGAAAACCAGGTAAACAACACGCCAACACAGGATCGAGCTGTCCACTGCCATCATCGCCACATTCTCCTCCTGTCTCAATACTATTCAGCGGCCGGGGTTCAATCCTCGGTCCCGGCACAGATCTATCTGATTACCAAACCTTTCCTTCACCTCTGACAAGACATCTTGTGAATGTGGGGAATGCCAGGCCTCCACCGTGGTTCGGATTCCACGTTAAACTGTAGGTCCTCCATTTCATCTCACAATCACCCTACCATTACACGTTAGCGTAAGTGCGTACAACCCAAACGGGTAGTAAGACGCGGTGCTAATAATAATAATACACTCTCCATTCTACATTCATCTTTCAAACCAAGCACTGTTCGTTCTTGATTCCGAAGTTGGGTTATTTAATTTGATTCCAAGTAACATTGTAATGTAATTGCTCATTATTAATGGGTTTTTTTGGTCACAATTTCAGATTCCCGTCATCGCAGATAGAATACCAAGAAGAGGTCGATGATGAATACCCAACAAAAGACCCTTTTTTGAGTGAAGTGAGTAAAGAGAGAAGTAAAGCAAGAAATAATGGCGGGACAACTAAACCTTTATCTGCCTATGATGATAAGAACAGCGGGTACGAAGGTCAAGATTGGATCGTGTACAACGATAACAAGCTTCATTCACAGCGAGATTTAGTAGGATACGCGCCAAAGGAGGGAGCCAAACCAAACAGAAATAACACAGTATCGACGAATAGTGATAAGAAACTAATCTATACGTTCCCGTCACATTCCTCGGAAACCGAGGAGAATTGGGACACCAACGCGTCTGATGATGAAGTGGACGAGCGAACAGAAGAGAAGGCTGGGAGGAAAGATCTGGTTGCTCGTGTCGAAGCGGACAATCCGAACTCAACCGTCTCTTCTCACCTCGATGAGAATATCAATAAACATTGCGAGCAAAACCTGAGTAAAGACAACAATGAGGAAAACACAAAAGTTAACGAATACACAAATAATCTTAGAAATGACACAAACACATCTAAAACGGCGTGCGAGAAAAGGGCTGAAAATGTCCCTCCGCTTGATCTTTCGGGTCACGCGAGGAAAGAGATGTCGGCACACGTCAACGAATCGAGCGACCAAATTTGTGTCGAGCAATTTCTTAGGTTCATCCCCTCATCAGAGTTCCCTCAAGACTCTTCCTCGAAGATGGCGAACAAAACACGTGTGTGTGAAAGTGACGCACACTACAGTATCGCAAACACGTCCAGCGGTCCCTCCTCTGTAAAGGACGCAACACTGCAGACCCGAACGCCCCGTGCTGTGTCGAGTAGCTCTGATGTTAACGATAACCTTGGCTACTCTTTTATTCCTGCGACACACGGCTGTGTGGACACTCCATTGATACCAATTTCCTGTTCCGCCGGGAATAAAACACCCGTGACTACCACGGTCGCTGATCTGCCGGTACCTAGAACGGAAAGCAACGGTTTACCGCCCGGTATTCCAAATAGACCGTGGAGTTCTATTGGCGACTTCAATAACACGGCCTCAAATGTGCCTAACTGGTTGAATGGCTCAGGTCAAACTGAGAACATGTCCTCTATTAGTGGAGGTGATACAACAAACCCATTCTTTCTGAAAAATAATGAACACCCAAATTCTGTTCCAAACAAAGACATTTCGGCAACGCCCCATGTCCTGCCACATCTCTTGGAACAGATGATGTACATTAACCAGAACATGAATGGAATGAGACTCTCAGCCGGCGGGGAGCCCAAGATATATCCGTACCCACAGACTTTGCCCCTAGTGCAGCCCGGTGGAGGTGTCAGTAATGCCGGCAATATGGCGGTCGGTGCGGAAGCACAAAGTAACGCTTATTTTCCTGCGTTCCATCCAAACATGGCCTTATCATGTGATCAGCTGTCCGCGAATATGCCTCAAGAAAGCAGGGAGGCAAACCAAACCTCGGCCGCGTTTCAACTCCATCAACAAGCGGCCCTCATGCAAGCGAATTGTGCCGTGCCTCAGATAAATATGCAAAACCCATTTGGAGTTCATCAAATCCCCCCGTTATTAAACACACACTTTGGTGGGAATGCTCTGTTGCCCAGGGAGTTGCTCATGTATCAACTTCAACTTCAACAGCAGTATTTGCTTCAGGAAATGATGAACCAAAGTTCTGCGACCAGAGAACAGATGACTGCACCCCAGAAACAATACTTGACTCAGCTAATGACTAGCAGTGCCGCCAAACCAAACACTGTCACTGGTCACACTTCTGGTGTGGATTTACATCCTCAACAAAACACTGCCTTGTCTCATAGTTCCGAAGTGAATCTATATCCTCAACAAAACACTGTCACTGCTCACACTTCTGGTGTGAATTTACATCCTCAACAAAACACCGCCTTATCTCATAGTTCCGAAGTGAATCTGTATCCTCAACCAAACACTGCCTTATCTCATAGTTCCGAAGTGAATCTATATCCTCAAACAAACACCGCCTTATCTCATAGTTCCGGAGTGAATTTACATCCTCAACAAAACACCGCCTTATCTCATAGTTCCGGAGTGAATCTATATCCTCAACAAAACACCGCCTTGGCTCATAGTTCCGGAGTGAATCTATATCCTCAACAAAACACCGCCTTGGCTCATAGTTCCGGAGTGAATCTATATCCTCAACAAAACACCGCCTTGGCTCATAGTTCCGGAGTGAATCTTTATCCTCAACCAAACACTGCCTTGTCTCATAGTTCCGGAGTGCAGGGAGCAGCTCTTTTCACAGGCCGAGGCAGAGGCAGATTGAACCACTAGTGCTCTCTATCTCAAATCGTTGGTTTCACTGACTCAACTATTGAGTGAAATTCTCAGGAATTACAATGTTTATTTTCTAAGATTTAATCTGCAAATCTCATGAACAACGGAAGTGGAGAGACATTGAGTTAAGAATCGAAAGCCGACATCTCCCGACACGGTTTACACGGCTCGTGTTTTATTCAAGCTCAAGAATTATCCATCCATTATGGGCTGAATGTTTGATGGTCACTTTGATTCTTAAACTCCTATTTTTTTTACTTAGTATTGATATCTATCTTATTTCAGTTGTTGAAGGGGAGAGAAGACTGGGAGCATGATGGGGGGGAGGGGGGATATGTTGTCCCAAACAGACCCAGCAAGGGGCAGGAAGCTGTTCACGATGATAATGATTATAACAATATATAAACTCTTATTATGTGTGTTACTTTAATATTTACCTCATGGCCACAGGGATGCAGAATATGTTCAGCGATCCGATATTTCCCCAGAACGTTGCATTTTCATGATAATAAAGATTCTCCGAAAACCATAGCACTCGAAATAAAATATTGAATATTTTATAGAGGCTGAAGGGAATAAGGATTATTACCTACTACATATTTTGGAAAATTCAAATTTAAATATATTTTTACAGTACCTACTTTATAAAAAAATTTAGTTGTCTCCCAGAAATGGAAACCTTCCCAGTTTGTTGTGTGCATCACATATTGTAATTAATTGTTCATTGATACCATTAGGCTTATCGATACAAACATTTAATCTAACATCTTGAGGATTTATCTGATTACCAAACCCTTCCTTCACCTCTGACAAGACATCTTGTGAATGTGGGGAATGCCAGGCCTCCACCGTGGTTCGGATTCCATGTTAAACTGTAGGTCCTCCATTTCATCTCACAATCACCCTACCATTGCACATTAGCGTAAGTGCGTACAACCCGAACGGGTAGTAAGACGCGGTGCTAATAATACATCTTGAGAATAAGAGGCAATGGAGTGTAGTCCCGGGAGCCCTTGGTTTAATTGTTGATTTTCGTAGACTCGCCACTACTGCAAGGTCTATCACTCAACCACACTAGGAGAAATACGATTGCTATTTACGACTATGAGTTTTTCCTGATCACATAATTTACGTTTTACAAAACTTGCAATACTCCCTTAATCCTTACATTTAGGTTTTTCTTGGGGGTGTTCATTAGATATGTGATATCCGGTCTAATCACGTCTGCCATGACATTAACAATAAGTGCATTTGACGCCTTGTTTGCTCTTAAAAGTCGACATAATAAACATTTGTTTCACTAAACCATCTAATTTGTTTTATAAACATTTATCTTTTGTACAATGTACAAACCTTAATAGGTCCACTAAAACAATTTCAAGGCTACACAATTATTACAATACGCGTGTCACAAGTTTAAATAAACTGCGTGCACATCACCGTGTAATTAGGCCGCGATATAACGGGTGACTGGATTCAAACTTAAACAAGACGTCACTAAACCTTCCCTACCCTCCCCCGCCATATTTACCAAACACCCGCTAGGGTAGGTGACTGATGACTCGTCACTCAATCAGGTGGAGTTATTATATTTTCTCTTCGCCCCTTATCTCAACCTCTTGACTTCTTATTTAGAACTCTGACACATTATCTTAGCCCCTAGACACACACCAACACTGCCTCACATGGCACATACTGATAGTGCGGGCGTTGAGTGTCATCTGCCTTTGTTTTGCATACAAATGGAACTACCATATCAGAACCAGAATGTACTAAAAACATCAATAAAATTGTTGAATTTTTCCCTACCCCAAATTTCCCCTGAACCTCGTTCACGCGTTCGGACATATTCTGCGCCCCTGCATGACTACAGTCATCGCAACCTAGTTTACAAGGATCAGACTTTTAATGATCTCATAAATGGCTTAAATTGGTGAGGAAGAAATCGCCAATGTAGGAAACTTTCTAGGCTGTGACCAAATCACTTTTTGTAAAATGCCTTAACCTTTCTCTTTCCTTCCACCATTCTTCTCCTCTCACTTTCACACTTTCTTTTATCTGATAATCTTCATTATCCTTAGAATTCTTACCATTTCCAACCTCATTGTTATCAATTTCTATTCAAACTTACCCTTGCTTCCTTGACTATCTCATGTACTCCAACATCCTCATTACATGTCCATACCATCTCAGTCTTGCTTCCTCTACTATCTCATGTACTCCAAACATCCTCATTACATGACCATACCATCTCAGTCTTGCTTCCTCCACTATCTCATGTACTCCACAAAAAAAATGCCAAATTAAACTTAGACCTGTCAACAATATGTTATGCCTTAATTATCAATTATTATTTGTTGATAGCTTTTAGTTATAAAAACAAAATATGTTAGCTCTAAGATGAAAACATTCCAATTGCACATTAAAATTTGTATTAGTTTGATGACATAATTTGTTGTTACTTACTCTCTATGGCATTGGGAACTGGAGAGTTCATTATCAGACCTACAATAGTATGTCCCTATCCTTATCTTGAGCTAGTTCTATCCAGTCCACCTCATTACATCCCATCTCTTCCAGGTCCTTTCTAATGTTATCCTCCTATCTGCATCTAGGTCTTCCCATTGGGCTTACAGTAATTATTCTGAACAGGGTTCAGAGTCTCCCATTCGCGCTTCATGCCCTGTCTGCTGTAATCTACGAGACTTGATTGTTCTAAAAATATATTGTGATGAGTACAGGGTATGTAACTCATCATTATGTATCTTACTGATTATCTTCTTTTTTTTCTTTGTCATGTAAGGTAAGACACCATGTTTAACACCCATAGAGAACAACAGGTAAAATTATTGTCTTGTATATTCCAAGTCTTACGTTCCTTGAAAGCAGGCAAGATGACAACTTACTGACCGATATAACTCTATAAGGAAAACCTCTTTTCGCTTTATGAGGTAATTGTATTATATTTGGAAGAAGGTACAGGAAAGGTGGATAGAAACATAGAAAAGAAACAAACACAATATGGCCTTTACAATGAAAAGAAGAACACACTTTACACTGCTGCCAATGGACTAAAAGGTAATGGCTGATTCTGGAAGAAGATCCTCGTTACCGCCCAATCCCCCGACCTAGGTTTCATTCTATCGGAACTCATCAGGGAGGAGGGTGAGACGCGCAACGCAACTTCCTAAAAGAGGAAACCAAAAAAGTAAAATGGTAAAGAATGGTAGGACAGATAGGAACAATTAAAAGGTATAACAAAAAGGACAAACACAGGAAAAGGACATTGGATGCGAATAAATGATGATATAACTCGATAAGGAAAACCTCTTTTTCGCTTTATGAGGTAACTGTATTATATATAGTAGAAGGTATAGGAAAGGGGGACGAACACAATATGGCCATATTGTGTCTGTCACCCTTTTATGTTTCTATCCACCTTTCCTGTACCTTCTATCAGATATAACTTACTGACCGAGTAATAGCAGGCATTTCCCGGCTATTCTTTTTATAAATTCCAATCTAATATTGTTATTGCTAGTCCTTAATATTTAAACTTATCAACTCTGTCAAACAATACAGTGTTCAAAGTAGTCTCTAAATTATTGTACTCAAATCGGTGCATTCTGTGTGATCATTTACTTAGTCGTTTCAACGTTGATTTCTAAACCTATTTCTTTACTAGCCTCCAATAAAATGTCTGCATTTCTAGCAACACCTTCCTGACTATTGCCCCACAAAGCTAAACCATCTGCGTATCCTAATAGCTGCATTGTACCGTTCTCTACTCTTGCGTTATCCTAATAGCATATTCTAATGCGAGATTAAAAAGTATTGGGGTAAGTGCATATCCTTGTTAACTGTCACTGTAACACTATAACTGTGTGTGTGTGTATCATTGGCAACATTTATTTGGAGAGCTTTATTTTATTTTTCCGTATGTGCATTTTTATTACACATTATTTTCGGACAGTTTTATAATGCAACCACCTTGACCTAAATTGGTATGTTGGTTTTAAATTAACATATTGATGTTGAAAGACGCGAACGATAGAACTGGTCTAGTTACATTCGTTTTGGTTAGTGTGTAAACAGTAGGCCTTAGCAGCTGACTATTCAAAACAGAGCCAGCATTGTTGGCAATCAGGTTCTGTTTTAGGGCTATTCGGGGCTGACATAATATATGTACTAAGGGGTCACACTGTCCGTTTGTGGGTCCGCGTGGGATTGAACACCAGGTCATCTGATGCCTATGCTGGAGGGCAACCACCGTACCCAAAGTGCCAGTTCTTTCGCGAGCTCCCAAATAGTCTTTATATCTATTTTTGTATACTTCTTATTATATCACATTTTATAGAAGCTAGTAGTGCTATATATAATAAACCCTAAAAACCACTGACACTGACAGAGAGCCCACAGAACCACCTTTATTTATCATTCTATCACTTATATATGTTTGTATTATTTTAATTGATGTTATTTCCCTCTACCGGTATAACCTTGAACTAGGTGTGTATGTAATTCCCTCTTAGGGGAAAATGGTAGACTAAAAGAATAATCCGGTTAGAAAATGTTATGGTTGTAACTCTGTACCAACCATGTGATACACTAGAATAAATTCAACGGTCATGGTGTGGAAAACTTCTGCCCAGATATTTGTTATTCTAAGAGCATAAAGCATAATTTTTATGATTGGAAGTTATAGAAATTATGAAAATTTGATGCCTAAAACCGAAACAAAAGTGGGAATTTGCCTATAGAAAATTTGCGTTGCGTCATTGCAATTTAAAACTATGAATCAAATACAAAAAGTAAAAACAATTAAAAAACCAAGGACATCAATAAATCACGCATTAATTAATATTAAAAGTTTACGTTTAAGAAAAGAGATAAGCAGTGGCGAAACCATTTATAAATTGAAAAAAGCATGGAACAACAATAGAAGTGTAAAAATATCAGGTTTGGAAGCCTATATTCTAAATCCATTTTATTGTTGGTGAATTATATTTAAATTAATATATATATTTTTTGTTAAAATAAAGCTCTGTCCATAGGTTTCCGTCCACTATAAAATAACCAAATTATGTGACTTGTGACGCGCACATATTCAAGGGAAAACCAATGTCACTTAAAGGATCCTTTGACATGGAAACATATTATACTCGCTGGTCGTGTTGAGCTCGACTTCTGAGGACGGGGAGATCAAGGTTCGAATCTCGGTCGGGTGAACTGGGGGGTTTCCACTCTTCCTCCACGCAAATGCGGGTTCACTTCCTCTCATTCAACCCTCTCAATTCCTAATCCATTAGAGTAATTAGTACTTAAAGCGTATAACCCGAACGGGTAGTAAGACGCGGTGCTAAAATATATATATTCTATCACGGCTGGGTGTACTGAGGGTTTTTAACCCCCACCCCCTTTCCACGCAAATACAAAACGCCTCTAGATTCAAACTTCTTAAGCTCGAACACAATAACCTGGTGTAATTATTACGAGTATAAAGATGCGGTGCCAAAAGATATACATAAATAATGGTCCTAGGACAACAACCAGGGACACATGCTATGACATGGCCGCAAGCGGCTGGTGCCGAGCACCCCAGGACATCGAGGACCAGGGCAATTTCTAGGACACCAGTACATTAAGCACTGTTATTTAAACAAAGCCCCAGGTCGCTTACGTTTGTGACCAAGTCTGTTGCTAGGCTGTATTTAACCAATATTTAGTCATTTTTAGTAAGCTTTGGAAAAGGCTGTGTTTACAGTTTACCCTGGCTCAGGTAATCGTTATCATTTTGTATTATTCCGCCAGGAGCTGACGCAGAAGTTCTCAGCTCTCCTTTCAAGGTTTGCATAGTGAAGCGATTGGTCAGCGAGTTGGAGCGCCTGCGCGATGTGGTGGGCCGACTCGTTGAGACGGTGCCGATGCCACCGCATGAAACAGACCTGTTCAAGTTCCGCCAATCGTCTGCTCTCACCTCGGCTGGTGAAGACACTTCTGTATCGGCATTGGTCCAATTCCTTGAATGTACTCTCCGTGGTTTGGTGGAGGAGGTCACTGGATTGACTCTTGACGGTGTTGTCACATCCACAATGTCACTCTATGGCCACACAGGTGCATTAGCTACTTTAAAGTTATGTTTAAAGTGTATTAGGGTTCACTCATAATTCACGTAACACTGTTTTTATACTTTTTTTGACACATTTCCCCTCATTTAACATGTAAATATTATAACTCCCCCAAGTAACACCATGTAAATATTATAACTCCCCCAAGTAACACCATGTAGATGATATAACTCCCCAAGTAACACCACGTAGAAATTATTACTCCCCCAAGTAACACCATGTAGAAATTATAACTACCCAAGTAACACCATGTAGAAATTATAACTCCCCAAGTAACACCATGTAGAAATTATAACTCCCCAAGTAACACCATGTAAATATTATAACTCCCCCAAGTAACACCATGTAGAAATTATAACTCCCCCAAGTAACACCATGTAGATATTATAACCTCCCCATGTAACACATGAGAAATTATAACTCCCAAAGTAACACCATGTAGATATTATAACTCCCCAAGTAACACCATGTAGATATTATAACTCCCCAAGTAACACCATGTAGATATTATAACTCCCCAAGTAACACCATGTAGAAATTATAACTCCCCCAAGTAACACCACATATAAATTATAACTCCCCAAGTAATACCATGTAGATATTATAACTCCCCAAGTAACACCATGTAGAAATTATAACTCCCCAAGTAACACCATGTAGAAATTATAACTCCCCAAGTAACACCATGTAGAAATTATAACTCCCCAAGTAACACCATGTAGAAATTATAACTCCCCAAGTAACACCATGTAGATATTATAACTCCCCCAAGTAATACCATGTAGATATTATAACTCCCCAAGTAACACCACATAGATATTATAACTCCCCCAAGTAACACAACATAGAAATTATAACTCCCCCAAGTAACACCATGTAGATATTATAACTCCCCCAAGTAATACCATGTAGATATTATAACTCCCCCAAGTAACACCACATATAAATTATAACTCCCCAAGTAATACCATGTAGATATTATAACTCCCCAAGTAACACCATGTAGAAATTATAACTCCCCCAAGTAACACCACATATAAATTATAACTCCCCAAGTAACACCACATAGATATTATAACCTCCCCATGTAACACCATGTAGATATTATAATTCCCCAAGTAACACCATGTAGATATTATAACACCCCAAGTAACACCATGTAGATATTATAACTCCCCCAAGTAACACCACATAGAAATTATAATTCCCCAAGTAACACCACATATAAATTATAACTCCCCAAGTAACACCACATAGATATTATAACTCCCCAAGTAACACCATGTAGAAATTATAACTCCCCATGTAACACCATGTAGAAATTATAACTCCCCAAGTAACACCAGGTAGAAATTATAACTCCCCAAGTAACACCACATAGAAATTATAACTCCCCCAAGTAACACCACAGTATATATTATAACTCCCCACATAACACCATGTAGAAATTATAACTCCCCAAGTAACACCACGTAGAAATTATAACTCCCCCAAGTAACACCACATAGAGATTATAACTCCCCAAGTAACACCATGTAGAAATTATAACTCCCCCAAGTAACACCACGTAGAAATTATAGCTCCCCAAGTAACACCATGTAGAAATTATAACTCCCCCAAGTAACACCACGTAGAAATTATAGCTCCCCCAAGTAACACCACATATAAATTATAACTCCTCCATGTAACACCACATAGAAATTATAACTCCTCCATGTAACACCACATAGAAATTATAACTCCCCCAAGTAACACCACATAGAAATTATAACTCCCCCAAGTAACACCACATAGAAATTATAACTCCCCCAAGTAACACCACGTAAGAAATTATAATTCCCCCAAGTAACACCACGTAGAAATTATAGCTCCCCCAAGTAACACCATATAAAAATTATAACTCCTCCATGTAACACCACATAGAAATTATAACTCCTCCATGTAACACCATGTAGAAATTATAACTTCCCCAAGTAACACCACGTAGAAATTATAACTCCCCCAAGTAGCACCACGTAGAAATTATAACTTCCCCAAGTAACACCATGTAGAAATTATAACTTCCCCAAGTAACACCATGTAGAAATTATAACTTCCCCAAGTAACGCCATATAGATATTATAACTCCTCAAGTAACACCATGTAGAAATTATAACTCCCCCAAGTAACACCGCGTAGAAATTATAGCTCCCCCAAGTAACACCACATAGAAATTATAACTCCCCAAGTAACACCATGTAGAAATTATAACTTCCCCAAGTAACACCATATAGATATTATAACCCCCCCATGTAACACCACATAGAAATTATAACTCCCCCAAGTAACACCATATAGATATTATAACTCCCCCAAGTAACACCACATAGAAATTATAACTCCCCAAGTAACACCATGTAGAAATTATAACTCCCCCAAGTAACACCATATAGATATTATAACCCCCCCATGTAACACCACATAGAAATTATAACTCCCCCAAGTAACACCACATAGAAATTATAACTCCCCAAGTAACACCATATAGATATTATAACTCCTCCCTTACTTCCTCAGTTGTTGGTGGTAAATTTTAAAATAAAACTATTAACAAGGCTCTATTCTAACAGAAAAAAGGATGTAAATCTTGAATTTTATAAAAAAAAGTCTCATCATTAACAACGGAGGAGTATGGGAAATCCTCATGTGAAAACACTCATTACTAGAATGGTACCCTTTGTTTAGAAAACTTACCTGGTATTGTTCCACTATGATGTAGCTTATAGGACAGTGTCATAGTGCAATACATCAAGGTGAGACTGCCGATACCTTTCAGGGTAGACAGAGTGTAATCAATTCATCTAGACGTCTACAGCAGCTTCTCAGATCAGAGTTTATTGCTAACAAATGTTGTATTAGATTGTGTGACCTGTTTGCAGATTACCTTCTGTGTCACGACGACCGACAAAACAACAGAAAAATAGCTTTCATTTGGTACCTCAACAAAGACTGGAGAGAAGAATATGGCGGCCATCTTGATTTGTTTGACTCGAATGGTGAGTGGACACTCGGTGGGATATCAGGGGCGGATACGGTGGCCAACGTTGGTTCTCCACTCCCTCGCGTGGCTGTGTCTGCGGGTCGACCGGACTAACGAATTGATGTGCACAAGGGACTGGATCTTTTTTTGTCTGTTCTATGGTTAAGTTAGTTTGTAAGTCATGTGCTGGTATATTTAAGTTCAGTAAGTGTATAAATATCTCCTTGCTGTTGGCTTATTTAACTTAATTATTTGTTGCAGGAGGCTATCCAACAGAAATTGTTCGCTCCATTCTTCCCGAAGAGAACAGTTTGGTATTTTTTGAAGTTTGTGACCATTCATTCCATCAGGTTGGTATTCCAAATAGATAGTGTCTTTATTCCATCACTAGCCTACATCCGGAACAATTCAGCTAAGAATTGGTTGGTTCGGGTTTTAGAGGTGTTGAACAAGATCAGGGTGTCTACCATCCGGGAAAATCAGGGAAAACGGGAATTTGAAGTGATCGGGGAAAAAACGGGAATAAGTCGGGAATCTGGTAAATCACAATAAAAATCCGGGAAAATGATATTTTACTCAAAATATGAAATACAATAATCAGTAAATTATGTAATTTTTTGTTTTTGTTTGTAGCTGTGTAATATATTTTTAATTCCTAGTAATGGTTTAAATTAGGAGGGATAGCCAGCACACTTATACCTGGAGTAGAAATTGTTTAGATAGATTCCTAGTGAAAAATTTTAGTTCAAATTTTAAAACTTATTATTATTATTATTTAAAAAAGATTAATAGCAAATTGAGGGTGGAAAAGGTGGGGGGGAGGGGGGGGCGAGTTAGAAGGATGTGACATACTTTTTTAGTCGGGAATTTTAGGAAATGATCAGGGAAAAGGTCGGGGATTTCATTGGTCAAGTTTAGTAGACACCATGAAGATATAAACTGCGCCTGTCTGTCAACTGTAGGTTCAACTCCTTACCTCCAAAAATACGTGTTCTTGTGCAAGGTATCAGAGGTGTTGACAAGATCTAAACCGCGTCTGTCTGTCAACGGATGGTTCCACCTGCCAACAGCGCCCGCCCGGCCAAGTCCCGCCAATGGACTGAGACATTCTACCGCCCTGACTCTGAAAACGCCCAGTTATGCGCTGGTAAGTATTACCTAATATGGTTAGCTTCATCAACTTTTATTCCGATGTAATTGTTTTAGCTAATTAGTAGCTAATCAAGATACTGGCCATTAGCTAGGTTTGTAGGAATGTGTGTCGACATGCACAGAAGAATTAATTAAACAAAAGTTGTAATTTCTTTATTTTTATTATATGAAATAGTTTCTATACAAAACATCTTGGTATCATCACATTAGTATATTTAATTTGTTCTCTTAATTGTACTTACCTAAACCAATTAAAAATATATTTTGATTTTACTTTTTAGATATTATTATTATTATTAGCACCGCGTCTTACTACCCGTTCGGGTTATACGCACTTACGCTAATGTGTAATGGTAGGGTGATTGTGAGATGAAATGGAGGACCTACAGTTTAACATGGAATCCGAACCANATTCCCCACATTCACAAGATGTCTTGTCAGAGGTGAAGGAAGGGTTTGGTAATCAGATAAATCTGTGCCGGGACCGAGTTTTTAGATAATAATATGCCTTTTTTCCATAAGCACAAATGTAAAGAATTATTTCAAGAAAATATCTGTCAGCACCTAGTATTGTAACCGTCAATATTTTTATTGGCGGAGCATATTGAATGGTCGAATCCAGTTGTTTTTTCCGGTCCAAGTCTTATCTAAAATTATTATTTTTAAGTAAAATTGATGTTTCTAAACTTTTCATACTTCTGAATTTAACTTGAAATAAAATATTTTACCTTTTATTATTTCCGATTGGTGATATTTGTATGTTGTCTTAGGTTGAGAGTGAAATGTCTTTGTTTGTGAACAATGAGTACCTACAACACGACCAACAGATACAAATAAACAGATTGATTGAGGAAAACAGCGAAATAAGTCTGGACAACTTCTTGAAGTCCAAGTGGGCGGATAAAATTACCACGGAGCTGTGTTCTAGCGGCGTTACCTGGCACCTGCGAGGACCACCTAACAGGAGGTGAGCTGTGTTCTAGCAATGTTACCTGGCACCTGCGAGGACCACCCAACAGGAGGTGAGCTCTGTTCTAGCGATGCTACCTGGGACCTGCGAGGACCACCTAACAGGAGGTGAGCTCTGTTATAGCGATGTTACCTGGCACCTGCGAGGACCACCTAACAGGAGGTGAGCTCTGTTCTAGCGATGTTACCTGGGACCTGCGAGGACCACCTAACAGGAGGTGAGCTCTGTTCTAGCGATGTTACCTGGCACCTGCGAGGACCACCTAACAGTATTAGATTGTTTTGTGTTGAAAGTTAAAGGTTTTAATCAGCACATCTTATTACCTGTTCGGATTATATGCATATGTACTAACTACGCTAATGTGTTAGGAATGAGGAAGTGCACCCACATTTACTTGAAGGGATAGTCGAAAACCATTTAGGAAAAACCTTCGGTACATCTGACCGGGAGCGAGTGTCTCATTCAACCTCTGAATTGGGTGAAACTTGTGTAATGATTCTGTTCATTTTAAAATAAATCTTTTCACTTATTACATTGCAAGATGTTTGTAGTGTTGGCAGACCTGTATGTTGCCAGGAAGTACGAGGTGGCCGATGAACGATCTTTAGGTCCAACAGTTACCAGGTTTCTCAACCTGATGAAGTCCCAACACATGTTTGCTCTCCTCGAGAAGATGACTCAACTGGAACTCACCTCCAAATGGGTGCATAAGAACGGTGAGTATCGCAGCTTGACTTGACGTGGTATTAATCGCGCGCTCTCACTTCCGAGCAGTTAATCACGCATTGTTGATTGAAGGCGAGTCAAGTCTTGTGAGCCCGAAATGCGGGTACCAAGTTCAGAGGTGGGGGCGAGGTTTCTACACTCTGGCGAGTGACGAAGATTTCTGCGAGACGGTGCCCGTATTGGACGTGTACATCAACTTCAACTGCGCCCAGTGGACACACGAGAGCGGAGGTTTCATGTCCTATATTGGCCGCGGCGACGAAGACGAGGTGAGGGGGTTGGCAACATTGATAATGTTATATCAAGAACTACATCTACATTAAAGCATAGTCTCGATAGTTTGTTATTCTGTTTATATAGTTTTTTATTTAATGTGTTCTTTCGAAATCAACTGGTTATATCAGCTAACAAATTATAAACTAACTAGAACAGACACAACATCCAGCCCCCCCCGGCTGTTAATTAATTACTGTGAAAAGGGGAAATCCCAATTTTACCAATGATAAATTTGTCAGACAAACCGGGACTAAGTTAATTTGTTTTCATGATGACACAAATAGTTTTATAAAGTTGATTAAATTGATTGATGTTTTTTGTTCCAGCTGCTGAATGTTCCACCACAGCAGAACAATCTTGCTATTGTTTATAGGAACCCAGACACAAGCAGATTCGTCAAATACATCAATTCCCTTTGTGAAGAACAAGAATCATTTTATACTCTGAGTTTCTCTTACTATGAATGTGGTACCCAACAATCATAATTACTGTAAATAAATTTTGAGAAAAATTAAAACATTGAAAGGTTTTATTTTTTGTGATATCTATAGCAATATTCACTTTTAGTCTCTCCTGATCAACTGTCATGTGTGTCATATCATTACAAGTGCAAATTTATAGAATGATTACTTTAAAAAATTAAGAATAATAAAGAATGTTAGCAAAATAATAATGGTTTTGAGGGTTGATTTACTCAAAATATAACCTTAAGATTTTTTTTTACAAAGTTAATTTCATATAATCGGTTGGTTATATTTTGGATTCAAATGTTGGTATCAAATGGTTGATATTGAAATGAGATTTCAAATTTAACAGTTCACTGAAATGAGCAGTTCGAAATTCGATAATACAATTGAAATTCAATTGTTTGTCACTCCCCTACATGAACTAGTTCAACTAATAGAACTGTAGGAACAATTCATTTTGAATGATTATTTCACGAACTACACATCGCTACTAAAATAAATAGTTCTATAAGGTTTAATGCGATCGCGTCGCCGGAGCACCTGTACCCGTGGCAGAAAAGGGATTGTCTTTCTTGTTTCATCTCTCAAGTGGGAGATTTGGGACTTTAAAAAAATAATAGTAGAAGGTATTTTTTTTAATAGCCCTAATATAAAATCTTTAATTGATTTTAAAAGCTGACAAAAAAATAATTGCATACATAGTGACAGATTTTTAGAGAAATAATATGGTCGTAGATGAAAAATCCAATGTAGTCGAATTAATTTATATGCACCAGTAAATAATAACTTGCTACACGACTCCATCGAGCTTGGAGGTTCACCACATGAACATAAGTTTTCCCTGTAACTATTGAGAATTGCTCCCCAAACACCCTATATATTATCTCAATGGAGATATCTTCCCGCCTATGCCTCGTCTCCCGAGGAGTCTTTTGCATCTACCTTAAAATAAAGGAACAGAATGTCAATATAATTAAAGTTTTAAAGCCACTTGTAAAATTTTCACTTTTAAAAAAAACATAACTTTTTATTTTTACCCGACAATATATTTGTGATTGTAAAAAAAGGAGTGAAGTGATAGTTTAAAAAAACTAGTTTAGTGGACTCAACGAAAAATGTAGGCTAAAGTTCAGCTTAATAATAAAAAGCATCATTCTTCAAAAATAAGATTTAAAATTTTGTTTAGTTACAAATAGCCCGCACCGGTGGTCGCATAGTCTAACTTGACACGTGGGTGTTGGACTGGATTACCGGCGAAGGTATGAGAATTAATATTATTAGCACCGCGTCTTACTACCCGTTCGGATTATACGCACTTACGCTAATGTGTAATGGTAGGGTGATTGTGAGATGAAATGGAGGACCTACAGTTTAACGTGGGATCCGAACCACGGTGGAGGCCTAGCATTCCCCACATTCACAAGATGTCTTGTCAAAGGTGAGATAGCTATATTGGAATTTGGTTTTGATTAACGTCATTTTTGTGAAAATATAAACGTTTAATTTTCAAAATAGCTTTTATTAGTTTAAAATCAAACAATTAAAATAAAATATATTATTCTTATTCACAAAAACAATATGTTAAAATCAAATTAAAGTAGTTAAAAAAAAGAGCAGATCATTGATAGTTATATTCGTCTTTAATATCCAAACAACCATTCATTACATTATTATAACTATTAATACAATTTATTCTAATTGTTTGGATTTGCAGGGAGGATGAAGTAACTTTACCGGACAAGTGAAATATCAAACAAAAAACTTATCTTTATTCTTTACTCAGTTTCTGCTAACGAGATCGGCAGTCGGCTGACTAAAGAACCTAATATCTTGTGTTGCTTCATATTGTGATTTAATTTGAACTAGTTCAGCTGGAGGAAAAGTTCAATTTACGCTATTAGTTCATGAACCACACAGCTCTAATCAGTCTCTCTCTGAATCCTGACATCCGTTGACTGCTGCTAGACATTATCTATGATCCATGTGTGCACTGAGCAGCATTACAGAGTACAAACTAGGGACCGGTAGATGCCTTTATTATTCTACTGCAGAGTACAGAGATACTTTAGATACTTTGTTAACTGAACTGCACATGCAAATGCCGCGTAGTAATTAAGTATTTCGTATACGACCACAATAATATATAACAGAGAGATAATTTAATATATACATTTTCCTGTTAGAACTTTTTTTTTTAAATGCCATTAATTAAGTTTGATCACGTTATTAGCTGTAGCAGTGAAGATCCAGTGAGTATTCTATTGCAATATTTTTAAATCCCTCTAAATAATATTTTACTACTCTAAAAAGTAAAAATAAAAATAAAATTACCCACCCTAATTCAACATTTACTAATGATTATATAAGACGTAAGGTTAGTTAGGTTGGCATTGTTTATAGTAACATAAACTTATTTTTGGAAAAAGGGTCGACTTGATTTTAAAAAAACACTCCCAATCAGTGTTAATGTTCATCATAAACACACATAAGCCCGACATCATTGTTAAAATCCTTCCCTCCACTGTACATGTCAGCTTGTTTGGCTTATACTAATATGTTAATTACATCTTGTGAATGTGGGGAATGCCAGGCCTCCACCGTGGTTCGGATTACACGTTAAACTGTATGTCCTCCATTTCATCTCACAATCACCTACCGTAACACATTAGCGTAAGTGCGTATAACCCGAACGGGTAGTAAGACGCGGTGCTAATAATGATAATATGTTAGTTGCTAATGAGGAAGGTAAATTTTATAACAGATGTAATACCGGTACC